>CAUYRT010016213.1:0-10445 GCA_963574885.1 Lepilemur ruficaudatus | reverse complement strand
TTGAATGGAAGGCATGAAACCATAAGAATTCTAGGAGAAAATGTTGGAAAAACTCTTTTTAGATATCAGCCTAGGCAAAGAATTTATGAAGAAGACCCCAATGGCAATCATAGCAACAACAAAAATAATAAATGGGACTTGAGTAAATTAAAAAGCTTTTACACAGCTAAGGAAATAACCAACAGAGAAAACAGACAACCTACAGAAAGGGAGAGAATATTCACAAGCTATACATCCACTAAAGAGCTAATAACCAGAATCTACAAAGAACTCAAGCAGTTCAGCAAAATAAATAAATAAATAAATAAAAATAAACAACCTCATTAAAAAGTGGGCAAAAGACATGAACAGAAGCTTTTCAAAAGAAGATAGATAAATATTAATAGATAAATGGGACTCCGTTGCTTCTTGCTTTCTCCTCTTTATTCTTCTACTTACATGGAGCTGGGAGAGCAGGTAGTAGGTACTGTCCCTAATGGTTAACTTTCTCTAAAATGCATTTTACATAATATTTATTGTTTTCCGGTGAGCAGCAGAATAAGTCCTACTCATTATATAGTATATCTATTATGTACATATACACATAAAAATCAGTGTGTGTGTACGTACAGATATATGACATTTAAAAACAGCTTGAGAGTATTGGTCTTTGAGTATGTAAACTTCTATGTCAGTCCACAATGCTTATTACTGTGTAAACATCACTAAGTTATTCAGCCTCAACTAGCTGCAATTTACCCCTCAGTGAAGATTGGAAAGATCACAACCCCTACCTTGAGGTAGTAATTTGTGTAAATATGACTAATACAGTGTTGGTGCTAAGTATTAATAAATCCTTTTTAAATTATGAAAAATATAAATTTATTTTTGTCTTTCTCTAGATATCCTATTGTATGACATCTATAAATGAAAAACTATTTAAAGTAATTGTTGATGGCAATAAAGCCAAAATAAAACATTTGACTCCAGGTGTGGACTATGTGTGTCAAGTGAAGACAGTTAGAGGCAAAGATTGCAGTGTATCTGTAACGAAAAAAGGGACTACAAGTAAGGAATTATCGTAAAAACACTTTTTTTATAGTGTTACAACACTTGAAATTGTTTTGCTCAGCATAATTGTAGCTATTGTAAAACATAAAGGCCTGATAATTAATGAATAATGATGATGATAAGAATATTATCAAGAGAACTAAAAAATGTGAAATTTTAAAAAAGTATTAGTATATCTAAATATATTGGGGACTATATAGAGTTTTTAAAATAATCTGAAATCCAAAGTATACATATATGTGTGTATGTATATATTGTATATATCACATACATGGAATATATTAATAAATGTATATGTATGCTATACATTATGCCATAATAACATAAACATAATTCATCTATGACTGAGTTAGTGATTGGTAAGCAGAGCCTCTATCTTCTTTTTCCTGAAGTTTGTGAATTCATTGTAAATCGGTTTCATAATGTTTTGGGGTGCAGTGGAGTAACAGCATTAGTTATCGATAGTTCTTTTGCTAGCCCTAATTAAATTGAATACGTGACTTTTTTCCTCTTAAAACTCCAAACATTTCTATTTCACTGTGTGATTTTTATTGGTTAATGTTAAGAGTAGTGTTTTTTTGCTTTATATTTTCCTACCTTTTTAGAGTTAAATTCTATGGAGAGCAAATCAAATATTTATTATAGAGTCTATTTTTAGTTAATTGAATCTTCCAGCTCATAACCAGAAAGCTGCAATATCCCATAATGATTTAAACATTGCTCCATCTCCTCTACCTTTTTCTGAGGGCAAGCCTTTCTCCTCTCGCCCAGACTACCACTATTTCCTACTGATTAGATTCCCACTGCTATTTTTACCTCTCTGCAATTCATATACCATATTCCAGAGTGATTTTTTATACAAAAAAAGAAAACAAGTCAGATTTCTTTCTTGCTTAAAATTATGCAACAGCTTCCTATTGCATTTAGGAAAAAAAAATCTAAAATCTCTAATATGGCCTACATGATCATGAGACTGTTCGTCTTTCTTACTTGATCCCAGAAACCCAGGCTGCCTTTCCTCAGTTCCTGCAAATTCTTTCCATTTTCAGGAATCCCTTCCATCCTGCTATTTGGAAAAGTCTTTACCAAACTCTCATGAGGATTCCAGGCCTTCCCTCTTGATCAGATTGGCAAATTTCCAGACCAATACATTCTTCCTCTTCTGGTGAGACACATTTCATTCCCAGCCAAGAGTCGCTCAAGGTGTAATCTTAATTCACAGTCTAGGAAACCTCATCCCATATTACCACCATCCCTCCAATCAGCCCTTCACTTCTCACATTTTTTTCCTTCCAAAGTCTCATCTCAGGTCTTTTATGAGTTTCTTGCCTAAGACTTCACAGATTCTAGTTACTTTCTGGTATCCCTGAAGAAATAGTATTAGCCATCACATAAAATCAGTAAATATGAGTAGTAGTTGGTTGAACTGTCAAAGGAAATTTTCAAAGGCAATAAATAAAAAGTATTTTAAAAAAAATCTGCCCCCCAATATTGACAAATTGACCTATTAAGATTTCTATCTTATGCAATGTGCCCTATCAGTTTTGTTAGAAAATGTACATTTTGTTTTTTTATCGTATCCATTGTCAAATCATCTCTGGTAGTGAGGTTTTAACATGAAAAATAGAGTTCAATGATTAATTCTGGACTCCTTTTTTTTGGAAATGGTGTTAGATTGGGTCTGTATCAGGTATGTTTTGTACATGCTTGGCTTCATAATCTCTCTTCCTCCCCTATATTGTTTGTCTGGAATTTGCTCTAAAGATAAGGCAGAGTGCAAACCTGACTCATTGGCAACCAATCAGAAGAACTTTATGTGGAAAACTCCCTTCAAGGAGGTACAGTCAGCATAAACAAAATTTTGGAAAAAGTGGAAGCAAAGGTAGAAAAATATAGTTGAAAAGGCCAGGAACAATTGGTGCTTATTTTAATACTATCCTATTTCATTTCCAAATATGAAAACTTATCTTTTTCTTTTAGAGAAACACCTAATCAAATATTTATCGTGAATGCTCATCCTTTAAAATTTGTAGATTTTGGTTATACTTTCTTCCAATACCTTCTCTTTGGTAAATATCTAGGTAATTAGATAAATAGTTTATACTTACTTTGTTTTAACATGATTCAATTTTTCAAATTAGAACATAAGTTTTCAAAAACAATCTCACCAACCAACAGATTTTAGTAAATAAGGAATATCCCAGAAACAGATGTTTAAATTGATATATGATTTTTGATAATTATACTTAAAAACTAGGTATTGTTAAAGATCTACATACCTAACACCCAAGTATAGTTAGAGATCATTTAAAGGACTCAATGCCTTCTGGCAATATGATTATCTTGAAACTTGGCCCTGAGACCACTGATTTTCATTTTTTTCTTTGAAACTTTGTGAGAATAACTGTTTTAAACCTCTTTTTTTCAATGTCAGAACCAGAAAAACCTCAGAAACTTAAAGCCTTCAATATTTCTGCACATTCCTTCTCTCTGCACTGGAGCCTGTCCTCTGGGCATGTGGAAAGGTATCATGTGGATCTTGTTCCTGACAGTGGCTTTGTTACTATCAAAGATCTTGGAGGTGGAGAATATCAGGTATAGTTTTCATTATTGTACTTGCTGAGCCTGCTTGTATTTATATTTGGTCTTAATAAGAAAGTTCTTTATTAAACTCATCCACCATGAAAACGTATTCCTTGGAGGGTTTTTAAGAGCGTAAGATGAAGACAAAAACGTTAATGTCAAATTGATGAGTTTAAGTTTCAGCATCAGTGGACTGTTACCTTAGCAACATCTATGCTTTCTTTTTTTTTTTTTTTTTTTGAGTTTACCCTGAACCTACAGCCAGCCATCCAAGGGTTCATGAATAGTTTAACAAAGAAAGGGCAGAGCTATTGAGTAATCCAGGCTCATTAATTGTGTACTTGCCAGGAGGATCTGTCTTTAAATCATTAATGCAGGCAACATTTCTCTCTAGAGCCATCAATGTGATTCTACTGCCTGAAAAATGTAATAATGATGGATTTTCTTATCGTTTTTCTTTTACTTTTTATTGGGACTTCAGAGACACAGGTATTTCATATATACTCTTTAAAAACAAGGGCTAAGCAATGGGCTGTTGATTTCTTAAGATTCAAATAGTTATTATTTGTGACATTGAACTAGGATAAATAGAAATACTGATTTAGGCTTTGATAGTGCAGTATGTGTTGTAAATTATTATTTATTTCATAAGTTATTTGGTAGATAGCTATATGATATAACAAAGTTATATTTTACAATAATAGGGAAACATTGTGATATTTTAAACAGTGCAGAGTTACATAGCAAAGTGTTAATTTTTTTGTTAGTGATAGATTTATTATTTTAGTTTTCTTGCTTTCCAGGAAGAATTTAAATGTAATTATTTGTTTTTGGTGTTCTAGGTTGAGATTTCCAAAGCAGTTCCTGGTACTAGGGACGAAGTAACCGTCTCTTCAATTTCTGCTGCAACATACAGCTCACCTGCTAGTAGAACAGTGACAACGAATGTAACCAGTGCGTATATGTTTTAAATTACTTTTTAAATAGGTATTTGGAGTCATTATGATTCTATTAGATGGAAATAGTTATGTTGGCAATATGTACATTATATGCATGAGAACAGTGAGGAATAATTAAAACAAAATGGAAACTCGAGAAAGTGATCTGTTTAGAACTTGAGTTCTACTGGTTCTTTAGCTTCTTTCACTTTTAAAGTGCAAAAATAATTATACTTGTTTTTGAAATGGATCAGAGAGGCTATTAATGGTACCATATAATACAGAACCATGAAAATAAATTCACTACATTTGCTCAGGAAGGATTATTCAGCTTGCAAGACTGTTTCTTGTTTTCTTAGTTTTTGTAAGTCTTGCATTAAGTAAGTTTCTTTTAAAAGTGACTTGGCATCAAAAATATATTTGGCATGTAGTATGTAGTAGCATTTCATATTTTACATTCTTATAAAAGAATGTTTTTGGTATTCCCTAAAGTATTTAATCTTTTTTGTGTGTGTGTGGTAGCAGAGCTCTAGGGAGTATAAACTCATCAGTCTTTGAGAACTTCAAAAGTTTATATTTGTAAATACTTTTCTTACATGTTTTTGTGAAAATATAATAACTGACCTTTTAACAAAACGATTTTGTTAAAAAAATAGAACCAGGGCCTCCAGTCTTCCTAGCAGGGGAAAGAGTTGGATCTGCTGGGATTCTTCTCTCTTGGAATACACCACCTAATCCAAATGGAAGAATTATATCCTACATTGTTAAATATAAGGAAGTTTGCCCATGGATGCAAACAGTATATACACAAGTTAGAACAAAGCCAGACAGTCTGGAAGTTCTTCTTACTAATCTTCATCCTGGAACAACGTATGAAATTAAGGTAATTATTTTGTAAATAACTACTTAGTATTAAAATATTTCATTCATTTTGAAAGTGAAAAAGGGTTTTGTCTATTTTAAAAAGCTTTAGCTTCATGACTTTCTGGAAAATAAATCAGATTTAAATTAAAGAATAAGGCTTTATAAGTGAAAATATTCTACTTTTAGAATAGAATAGAATAACCAAAATGGTTAGGTTAGAATAACCAAAATGGTTTGGTTTTAGAATAACCAAAAAGTTTAACCACTTTTTGGTTAAACTTAAAGTTAGCTTTGTTATTTTTCTCCCAACCCTGTTGTATTTGCATGTGTGTTATTAAAATTTTCAATAATGGTTTGAACATTTTTAAAGAGCCAGTTGTGCTAAGAATAATGAACCCAATTTGGTTTTATTCAACAAATATTGCTTGAGCATTTACTATGTCTTTTGTGTTTCTAAAAATTTCTAGTCCTTTGCCATATTAAATTTGCAAAATTTAACATTTTATTTGAATAGTAAATAAATAAGAGCTTATAAAAAGCAGTTCTAAATTAGTTAAGCCATAGGAAAATGTTTATAATTATTAAGTGATATCTATGACATTTCCAATGGCTAATAAAGAATACAGATACCTTGTGGCTCTACCCAATTTTCAAAATAATATCAATATGTTCTTTGAGCCTTGAAGATAATTTAATATAGAGAAGAAAATCCATAAAAGCTGTGAGTATATGTAATTATATATAACTGAGATGCCCTTCTTAGATGATAAGAAATATTGGAAAAGAGATTTCCAGGAAGGTTTTTTGGACTGGAGGTATGCCTATTAGTAGAATTAAAGAGCACAATCAGACCATATACCAATAATAGGGTTCCCACAATAGGAAAAGGAAAGAAAAACTTATGCGTAAGTCAAAATAAAAGATTTATGATGGCTATTTCATGAAGAAACATAGGCTAAAGAGTAGACAACCTTCATCTGACATTTGAAAATTTACATGATATAGATATTTTTCATCAACATGCATATATTTAGATTAATTTATATGTTAAAATACGTTATTGGGGATAATGAATAAAGATTAAATTTTAATGTGATATAAGAGACTTGCTGATAGGAAGGTGATTTACACAACCTAGTTCTGCTTAGATCTATTTTTGCAGAATTTGAAATCTCTTATTTCTGGCCTATTGGGAAGCCCTGTTCTATGTTTCATCTCACACTTTGTAAATAATTATTGTGACTTTTACTTTGTTGAAATAAATGTTAGCCATTGCAGAATTCTAAAGGGTATTTAGTATAGTAGATTTGATATCTTCAGAATAAGTAACAGTATGGGGGAAATACTGTTAAGTATTTTACATGTGTTTTCATTTAGCCCTCAGAACAATCCTATAACATAGATACATTATTATTATACTGGTTATAAAGACAAGAAAAATGTGACTCGTACCAATTAAATAAATTGCTCAAAGATACTCACTGGGAACTGGTAGAGCTACAATTAAACCTAAGTGGTCTGATTCCAGTCATGCCATTTGCCAAAGTTCCAGAGTTTTATTCTCATTATGACCCATTCTCTAACTATTCTACTTTATTTGACTAGATTATCAAGATAAAAATAATTTTTATATCTTTTAAATTCTAAAATTCTTAGTCTAAATTATTAATTAAACCTACCTTTAAAAAATAGTTTTACTGAGTATTTATTTACCTGATTAGATTGTAAACTCTAAAGTGAGATACCATGTATATGGTCTCTTGCATTTGTTACAGAAATAATCATAGTATTTGCATATAGTGTATACAGTGGATTGACTGAGCTTTGGAAATAAACACAACTTCAACTGAATTCTTGTTCTACCTTTTATTCCTATGTAACCTTGGGTAAGATATTTGACCTCTCTCAACCAGTTTTCTCATCTATAAAATGTTGACAATAATACCTTATATTTTGATTAGATAAATAGCTCTATAGTTGCCTTCTTCCTTGGAAACATTATAAGAATTAAAGGAAAAAGTGTCTTTGGCATTTACCTTATGGACAAGTCAATGTTTTATTATTTCAGATTATATTTTATTAGGGAGTAAAATGTTTGAGCATAATCCTTTTGGTCAATTCTAGGTTGCTGCTGAAAACAGTGCTGGCATTGGAGTGTTTAGTGACCCATTTCTTTTCCAAACTGCAGAAAGTGGTAATTTTCCTAAGTCATTTATTCTATATTAATTTACTGATAAGTTTTTGTCATTAAAATAAAGATATAAACAAAATCTGAAACTAAAATATAATATGTAAAATTCTCAGCAGAATGGCCATTCTATTACTTTCAGAGTCCTTTGGAATAGTTATTCATTAAAATATATATTGTTCTTTCTGATTATAAAAGAAGTAAGTGAATAAGAAACACATAATGAAAATTATCCATGGCTCTGTCATGTAAAAATCTTTGTTACCATTTTGGTACATTTCTGGCTGGTCTATTCCCCCCATAAAAATGTTTATGTAACCATATATTAAATATTAATGAAAATAATTTGTACTATATGTTCAAGTTTATATCCTGCATTTTCCTTTTAATGTCAAGTCATAAGCATTTTATGACGTTAGAGTTTTGGAAATATGGATTTTAATGATTATTGTATCATTCCATAACATGCAATGATTACTGAAAACTGATTTGAGACACCTCCCTTCTTCCTTTCTTCAAAGGAGAAATCTTGATATCATCTTTGACTCTTTTCTTTCATAATATACATATAAGCTATCAGCAAATCCTGCCAGCACTATTATCAAAATATATTCTGAATCTCATCCCCATTGCTAATTACCCTATCCATCATCATTCCCAATAATTGTATTTACTTTTTCCCATTACAATGCAGCTATATTGAAGTTTCTTAATTCCTACCTCATATCAATCATATGTAGCTCTCCCTCCCAGGAACTTTCTTATATAATTTATAAAGCTTTCACTTATAATTTATATTTTGGTGTTCTTCTGTACAATGTAAGCCCAAACTCTGGTTATTTGACAATTTAATACTTATAATCACTTATTTTGTTTTATCTCAAATATTTTGTTTTGTTTTGATTTCTTTCAAAAGTGACTTGGCATGTTTATTTTATGTTCTGGAAGATATTGATTATTTACTGTCAGTTTTCCATATCTTACTGTGAAATTAATGGGCATAACTTTTTTTCATTCTGGATTAATATTAATCTAATATCAACTAAAATACCACTCAGATTATTATTATTATAGATGATTAATAATTGATAGCAAAGTATAATGAAATTCTGAAGAAAGTTGATTTTGAGAGTGTATAAAATTCAAAATACAATAATTGCAACCTATCGGGTAGGTATTCACTTGATATTAGTCACTAAAATATTTATATACATTCCAGAAATGTGCTTTTTGGTGCAAATGGTTAGATAATTATTTTAATTTGCTACTTTGTTCATACCTAATGAAACCACACAATTCTAAAATATTTAAGGAAGTAAGAAATTTATTCCAACTTGTATATTCACAAACAACTATTGATTGAATATCTTTTCATACTTATATGAAGTGTTTCGTCAATGCATATATTGGCTCAATTATCCTGAAGTAAAGCTGATTTGTCTCAACCCCAGTTTTTTATTTTTAAGTGAAGTTTAATTAAATATACTTTTAAAGTTTCACATAAATAGATTTTAAGCAATGTATTGTACATTTAATTTCATGTATCATGGAAAATTTAACATCCCCAAATTATACAAATGTCATTCTAAATTTTATAATAGCATTTTTTCCTCTCCAATCCTTTTTCCCCAGCTCCAGGAAAAGTGGTGAATCTCACAGTCGAGGCCTTCAACTATTCAGCAGTAAACCTGATTTGGTATTTACCTCAGCAACCAAATGGCAAAATTACCAGCTTCAAGATTAGTGTCAAACATGCCAGAAGTGGAATAGTAGTGAAAGATGTCTCAATCAAAGTGGAGGACATTTTGACTGGAAAATTGCCAGAATGTAATGTAAGTATCATGGAAGACTTTCTGTGTCTCAAAATTTTATATAAACTTTTATTTTCAAGTTTCTAGCATCTAGATACTGTATATTTTATCAGGTGATTATTAGTTATTTGATTATTTATAATATTGGGTTACAGTGTTATGTTATATACAATTGGCTTTATTCAGGTAAAATACAGGAAGGTTTGGGAATTCAGGAGTGAGAGTGAGCTTCAATTAGGGAGCTCTGGAAAGACTCCATAAAAGGAGTAGCGTTTGCAATAGACCAGAGGAAGGATGGGTGCATATCATGTGAGGGTAGCATTTGGGGCATTTGGGGTCGAGGATATTTTATAAAGCCCTGAGGTGGAAAAGTGCAAGGTATAACTGGAGAAAAGATAATAATTTCAAGTGTCAGAAAGGGAGGGTAAAGGCAGGTTGAATAGTCAAAGTTAAATTTTTAGAGGTAGATTTTTTTGTGTACACATCTTTGGTAAAGAACTTGTTACTCTAGTCATTGATGAGAAACTCTGGAAGTACTATAAATACTTTTTCTAAAATAATTTTGGTAATCTATATGTTATTATTGATGAAAGAACAAACAATTATTTTTGTTTTAAATACTTTGATTTATAGTGGTCTCAAAATATTCTTTTTCAAATTAGAATATATTTCTAATATACACATTCACACAGACGTGCACATACACTCACACCTAACATGTGTACTAGTGGCATTATCCTTTGAGTGCTGATGAAGAAAAAAATGATGGTAATAGTAAGAAAGTGGCCTATGCTTGAAATTTCATAAAAGTAAAATTATTTTAGTTCTTTGACTCTTGTGCTGTTAACATGAATTTTTTTTTTTTTTTGAGACAGAGTCTCACTCTGCTGCCCGGGCTAGAGTGAGTGCCGTGGCGTCAGCCTAGCTCACAGCAACCTCAAACTCCTGGGCTCAAGCGATCCTTCTGCCTCAGCCTCCCGAGTAGCTGGGACGACAGGCATGCGCCACCAT
>CAUYRT010016212.1:0-64957 GCA_963574885.1 Lepilemur ruficaudatus | reverse complement strand
TGCCTCAGTCTCCCGAGTAGCTGGGACTACAGGCATGCGCCACCATGCCCGGCTAATTTTTTCTATATATTTTTAGTTGGCCAATTAATTTCTTTCTATTTGTAGTAGAGACGGGGTCTCGCTCTTGCTCAGGCTGGTTTCGAACTCCTGACCTTGAGCGATCCGCCCATCTCAGCCTCCCAGAGTGCTGGGATTACAGGCGTGAGCCACAGCGCCCGGCCATGTGTTTGTCTTTTTAAAAAGCTCTCCACTGCCTTTGCCATGCACTCAGACTAAGTCAGATACAGTGGTCCTGATGTCGGCCCCTCTTTCCCAGGCTCGGTTGCACCTGCTCCTCCTCCTCATTCACTATATTCTAGTTTCACCAGCCTTCCTCCTCTATGCTTTGTCTACTTCAGGGTTCTGCTTTCTGGAATGGTCTTCATCCAGATCGTTACGTGCAGGTTTCTCCATATTCTTCATCTCAATTTAAATGCCACCTCCTCAGAGAGGCCTTCTTGCACCACTAGGTTTAACATGAATCTTCCACCCTTCAAAATGTGTAATTTTTCCCACACCATTCTAGTTTATTTTATTCATAGTACTTACCACTCTCTGAAATTGTTTATTTACTGATTTACTTCTTCATTAATGTCCCCACTCCACTCTTGCCTATCTTGTTTTCTGCTCTATCCCAAGCGCCTAGAACAGTGCTTGGCATTCAGTGAGTGCTCAAAACAAACAAACATCATATGAATTAATTCTATGGAATAAACCATGCAAAAGTTAGAGTCTTGAGTGATGAATGGAATACAAAGGTTGAAGATGGTCTTTCCCTTAAGTAAAAAAAAAAAAAAAAAAGTTAGGGTGGTGTTTATCAGATTATGTCATGTGAGATCTCACCAACTCATAATCAATACCTCCTAACTGCTGCAGAGCCTCATTAAATTGCTACGTGTCCCATTTCCTAGGCGTAATATACAAATGGGCAGAGTTTTTAAAGGTTTTGCATGACCCGATTTAAGGGTGCTGAATATGTGCTGTGCTCTAAAAAATCTCATATTCTTTAGGATTGCTTGAAAATCTACCATTCAGGGGTTTTTTAAGGATATCTTTGTCCTCTTTTAAACTGCATGAATTCCTTGAAGGATTAAGGCAAAGATGGAAGGGGAAAAATTTTTGGCTTGAGGCAGGAATTGAGCCTGCAGGTAGGTTTTATGTGGCCCAAACAAGTATTTAAATATTTGAATTATTGCCAACGTTTAAAAATGAAGAGATTTTCAAGAAAATATTTGTTTTTATCTTGAAACCAACCCCATTTTCTGTCTTGGTGACAATCTTGTGAAAGGACAGGCAGTCTTTAAGGGGCTCTAGTTCCTGCCTAATTCAGGACACTTGAAGTTATCTGCCTGGGCTTTGTAACCCCTCACTTTAAGCTCTCCTCTCCCACATAATAATGGATTAGCTAAAACAGTTTTCTTCCTAAAAACTTGGGTAAGAATTCCAAATTTTGTTATAGGTAAGAGATAGTGATTTTTTTAAAAGTGAGGCTATGGCAATCTTTATTGTAATCATAGATGCATAATCTGAGTCTTAGAGAGGAATTTAGAGATTATCTAGGCGACCTCCCACTCCCAGTGAAAGAATTGTTTTATTTAATCTTTACAGCAATCTTTGAAGGAGCTATTATTCTCCTCTTCTTGCATGAGGAAATGAGTCTTCAAAGAGATCAGTAAATGTCAGGCTCTGGGCTCTATCTCATTCAAATTTATTTTCAAGTCCAGAGCTCTTTCCATCATGCTCCACTGCTTCTCTACAGGAAAGTAGGATTTATGTGTATCTGGTGTGAGAGTTTTGCTATGACTAATATGTATTTTGCTCAGTTCTCTGGGCTCTTCTTCCCTATCCTGACCCATGACTCGCACAATTCTGGATCACCTGTGTCACTGGTGCAGTGACTATGTAATACCACTAATGTGCCTGCTCTTGATTTTGATTGTGGTCTCCTTGTTCATGTTCCTTTTTTGCTGCTGTTATTGCTCAGTTTGTTAATTCTTTGCCTTGTTGACTCACAGGTTTTAGTAGTGGTTTTCCTGAGTTTTCTGGATTGCAACTCCACCCTGTTCTCTAGACCCCTGCTACTCCAGGGGGATTGGAGAACCAGCAGCTGGCATCACCTGGGAAGTTGTTAGAAATGTGGCATTTCAGGTATCTTCCCAGACCCACTGCATCAGAATCTGCATCTTAACAAAATCCCTGGCATGACTCATTTGCCCATTAATGTTTGCAAAGCATCACTCTGTGACTTCTTTCTCAGGAAGCATGGAAGAGATCTCCTTACTGTTGCAGCTGTCCTGCATATTCCTATTGCATCAATTCTACTCCATCAGAAACCTTAAGACAGTTTCTTGCACCTGTGATGTCACCCAATTCTAGTGACCTGTGACTGCCTTACTCCCCCTAGACTCTGCTTGGCTGCCATATTTATTTGACTGACATTGACAATAGTGCACATGTGTGTGCATGTGTATGCATATGAGGGAGACAGTATCTAGTTGAATGTATTTCCATCAAGACCATAGGTTTATGAACTGAACATTAAAAGGGCAGAGTTTGTGAACAGAGAAGGAAGTTTCTTATAATAATAACCAATGAAATCAGGCATTTCTTAGTGACAACCAATGTGCTAATTCTTCACATGCATTTCTCTCATTTAATCCTCACAAAACTCTATGAATTAGCTTTATTATTATCTCCTTTTTACAAATAAGGAAACAGAAGTACAAACATGTTAATTAATTTGCCCAAGGCCACAAAGCAAGTAAATAGTAGAGCAGGCCTTTGGTGCCAGGCAGTGTGAAATAGCACACCCACACTCTTAACGACATCACTGTGTGTGGAATCAATGTGAGAAAATAATTCCAGATATGGGAAAAAGAAGTTCCACTCATTGCACCATGAATAGTCCAGAGTAGTTAGAACCTAGTAGATAAGAAGAGAAGTAATGGAAAGAAGGGACAGATACATAAACAATTTCTGCATAAAGAAGGGTCTAAGGGGTAAATCTGGTGGAGCGGGTTCTAATGGAGTTATCTTAATGATTCATTGGTATAATAAGCACTCTGTTTTTACCTAGTACATTAAAGTTGAGGTGGATTGGTGTGGGAACAGGCAAGGGCCAGTCAGGAACATAGATATCAGGCTCTGCAAGCTAGCTGTTATTGTGCCCAAATCTGGAGAATTTAGCTGAGGAAAAGCATGTATGTGATTAACTGGATACAGTTAATATAACTAATCCAAACCTGCAAAGAACTCAAACAAATAAACAAGAAAAAACCAAACAACCCCATTAAAAAGTGGGCAAAAGATATGAATAGAAATTTTTCAAAAGAATATAGGCAAAGGGCCAATAAGCATATGATGAAATGCTCAACATCACTGATCACGAGGGAAATGCAAATCTAATTGTTTTACCAAAATGAGATACCACCTTATGCCCATCAGAACTCCTATTATTTCAAAAGTCAAAAAACAACCGATACTGGCATGGATGCAGAGAGAAAGAAATGCTTATATACTATATAGACCTACCATTCGATCTAGCAATCCCATTGCTGGGTATCTAGCCAAAGAGAAAGAAGTCATTTTATCAAAAAGACATCTGCAACTGAATGTTTATTGCAGCACAATTCACAATCTCAAAGATGTGGAATCGACCTAAGTCTCCATTGATTCATGAGTGAAATAAGAAAATGTGATACACACACACACATACACACACACACCACGGAGTACTACTTAGCCATAAAAGGGAATGAAATAATGTCTTTTGTGGCAACTTGCATGGAATTGGAGACCGTTATCCTAAGTGAAGTATCTCAGGAATGGAAAAACAAATACCACATGTACTCTCTAATAATTGGGAGCTAATAAATGGGCACACACATGCACAAAGAGATGTAAAGCTCATTGAAAATCAAGAAGGGGAGATGGAGAAGGAGAGGAGAGGTAAAAACCTACCTATTGGGTACAATGAACACTATTTGAGTGATAGACACACTAAAAGCCCCGACTTAGGCATTATAAAAGGTGTCCACATAACAAAAACATTTATACTCCCTTAATATTTTGAAATAAAAAATATAACTAATCTAAGATTTATATTCTGAAGAGATTGGGAGAAAAAACAGTGAAGGGTCAGGAGAGGTAGGGAGGGCAATTGGGGAGTTAATGCAGTAGACTAGGGCGCGGGCCACCAATTTACAAGGGAAGAGAAGTAAAAATCTGTACTGGGTTGCTTGTGTTGGCATGAGGAAGCGGAAATAGTTTAAGTTGAGGCCACTATTTTAAAACTTGGTGACTAGAAATTTGATAGAAGGACTCATAGAAATGAGATAATGTGGAACAATGCTGGTTTGTACAGATTATAGATCTAGCTTCTACTTAAACACTTGGAATAATAGAGATCTCTGTCATTTACCAGGCAGCCTATTCTACCATGAGATAAATCAAATTATTATTGATGAGAAACCTAAATTTCATATTAGTGAAACAACTAATCTTGGGATACTGGGATCATGCTGCTCTGGAATATTTTTCCATATATAATTAAAAGAGGTTCATATTTTAAAAACATACTAAGAGGAATCTATAATTAAACAAAAACATTTAGTGAAATAAGTCCTTATAATGATATGCAAAAATATATATCAGAAACTTGAAAAAAATCAGATGAGAGAAAAAAATGTTTCAGAAGGAAGAAGTAGTACGTGTGAACACCTTGGGAAGTATCTGGGAAATTGTAAGTAGTTTAGGGTAGATAGAAGGGAGTGGGTGGGGTGGGGCAGATCCTACAGGGCCTAGTGAGCCAGGTTAACTGTTTTGACTTTATTTTAAGAGCAGTGGGAGCTTGGTGTAGATATTACTAGTGCTCATCAGTGTCTAGTTCTCTTCTCCTTTCTGGGCACAGGTAAGACTATATTGCCTAGAACCTTGCAGCTAGAGGAGGTGTGTAGTGAGCTCTGTGAGCTCTGGCCAGTAGATTGTAAGTAGCAATATGTACTGCTATAAATAATGGTTCACACCCCACCAAATATCCATGTTCTGACCCCAGAACCTGTGAATGTGTAACCTTACATGGGTAAAGTAATCTTGCAGATGTGATTAAGAATCTTGAGATGAGTGGCTACTCTGGATTATCTGATGGGCCCAGTGTAATTTTAAGGGTCCTTATATAAAGAAGATGTGATGACAAAATTGGGGTGGGGGGAGAGAAAGATGGATAGATAGTTAGGGAGAGAGAGAGTGAGATAAAGATAGAGGGAGAGAGAGGGAGGGGGAGAGAGAGAGAGAGAGAGAGAGAGAGAGTTGAAGATGTTATATTGCTGGCTTTGAAGGTGGAGGAATAGGTCCTGAGCCAATGAATGTAGGCAGCCTCTAGAAGCTAGGAAAAAAACAAGGAAATGAATTGTCTCCTAGAGCCTCCAGAAGAAACCAGCAGACACCTGGAGTTTTAGCCCAGTGAGATCCATTTGAGACTTGTGACCTCCAGAGTAGTAAAATAATAAATTTGATTGTTCTGAGCTGCTCTGCTATGGTAACTTGTTACAGCAGCAATAGGAAACTAATACATGTACTGAGGGAATGAATAAACCTGAGAGATTCTGCATTCCTCTATTCCTCCCAATATTGAACATGGAAGCTCTGTAATGGCAGATTTGTAAAATCAACCCAATCTGGATTGACGATAAGTACAGGTGCCTGGGAGAGTGCCAGATGTAGGCATGAGTAAGAGACAAACTTTATGTCTTAAATTATTGAGTTTTGGCTTTGTAATAGAAGCATTAAATGGCTTTTAAATGGACATGTGACACAGCCAAATTTGTATTTTTACTATCATTTTAGCTGTAGTGTGGAGAATGGATTAGAAGGATACAAAGCAGTTAGGTATTAGAAGACAACTGTATGCATCCAGGAAAAAAGATTACTGAAACTAGATGAGGATGTGGATGAAGAGTAAAGGATAGTTTGGAAAAATAATTTTGGAAATCAAATCAACAACATTTGGTGATTAATTGGACATGGGAGGTAAGGGAGAAGGAAGGGTGAAGGATGGCCAAGACTCAAGTTTGGGTGGTGGGTGGTGGTGCCAATAATTTAAAAAGGAGAACAGAAAAATTGGGGTCTGATGAGGGTAGCAAGATCATGAATTTCGTTGTGGTTTGGTTAGAGGTTTCTGTTGACGATGCAAATAGAAGTATAGCGTGGACAATAGAATATATTGATCTGGAGCTCAGTGAGTGCTTTAAACTGGAGGTTAGATTGGGAATTAATCTGCATATAGATGGTAATTGAATCCATTCATTCATGCAATTAGCATTTGAGTGCCTACTATGTGATAAGCTCTATTCTTAGTGCTTCCGGCACCCAGGATTTAGCTGAAAAGAACAGGCTAAAAATCTCCGCCCTCTTGTAGTGTGCATTATAGTGGGATTGGCTGAGATAACCCCAGGGAGAAAATGGGAAATAAGAAAAGACAAGGGCTTAGGACAGAAACAAGAATAATACCTACATTTAAAGAACAGCTGAAGGAATAAAGTCCAAACTCTTTAATCTGACATAAAAGATCCTTCATGGCTTGACTTGTATCTCTCTCTCTCTCTCTCTCTAGACTTGTCTCCTAAAATTTTCATGACACCAACTTTACTCAAAAGGAGATGGAGAAAGATCAACAGTGAGTTAGAATGAATACCAAGAAAGTATAATATCAAGAAGACCAGAGACAGAAAATATTTCTTGAAGAAAATAGTCCATTGTATTAAGTTCTATTGAGAAACCAAGGAAGAGAGGGACAGTAAAGTATCTGCTGACATTGGAACAGTGGCTAGAGTGCTAGGCAAGAGCAGTTTAAGGGCCTAAGGCATTTCTGGAGCGTATAAGCCCACGTGGGCTTTGGTAAGAGAAATATTATATGCCTATCTCCTGCATGATAAAATATTTTATTATGGTGTCTTAGCTGTCTATTACTGTGTCACAATTTATTCCAAAACTTAGTAGGATACTAAAACAACAAAAGTATTCATTATCTCACAGTTTTGGAAGGTCAGGGATTCAGGAGCAGCTTAGCTGGGTGGTCTGGCTCAGGGGTGCTCATGAAGTTGTCATCAAGATGTAGACTCAGGCCGCTGATCCTCAAAGCTTGGTGGAGACTTGAGGTTCTGCTGCCAAGCTCAGTCTTGTGACTATTTGCAAGCGGCTTCAGTTCCTCACTCGCTGCTGCTTGAAGGATTATTGTCAGGAGGACCATCTTGGATATCGGCTACCACTGGGGGCATGAGAGTGCAAAATATGGAGGCTTAATTATTTGTGATGATGCTGTAGGTGGTATTCACATATCACATTGCTTTCCTTAAAAATCTTTCTGTGTATGCTATTGAAAATGACAGCTTTTGGTGAGGCATCAGGACATTGGTGCCTGAAGGAAAGAAAGAAGCCTGGCAAAAAAGAGTTTTCCTGAACAAAATTTTATGTTGCCTAATATCCCTACAAGAGATACAACTTCAAGTTACTGTAATCTGGCTTCTAGGCTCCCTTTGACACATCTGCCACAAATTATCCCATCAGATACCTTAGTGGGAAGGGTTATATTTAAGTATTTTATTTATATTTAATACATTAGAAAATGTATATTCTATTTGTCTTATCTTGTATTTTAATATTATTTATTTATCATATATATCTTATGTCTTATCACTTTTTTTTTTACTTTCTAATCTAACAGTTTCAAAAGAGTGTTCAAAAATAAAAGCCGCCTGGTTAACATGATATCCACAATAAAATGAATCAGTAAAGTTACTGTTTCAGGATATCTAAACCGCATGGTCAGTATAACAAATGTTCTGAAAACATCCTACAGTAAACTAAGTGATTGCAATTTATTTAGCCACAGAATCTTTTTTTTTTTTAAATGTAATACCTTATTAACCAACTAAATTCACGTTCCTTGGAAAACCCTTTGGAGAAAAGCTGTCCTAATCCTTCTCTTCTCTTCCACAACTCTTCTTGTTCTCCTTAAAGTTCTCATTATGTTGCTGAGAACCAGTGTAATACCGTTTATAGCTGATCAAAATAGCTGTCTTTCTAATACCATCTTATCAACTCTGCCCTTTTAAAAGCCATCTTATAATATTCCAGAACCAGGTGTAAACTCGTTAGCCTGCTATGAAAGGTCCTTTTGCTGCTTTTCTAGCCTTGAGTCCTAACATCCTCCTGCACCAGCTCTGCGGCAGCTGCATGGAATTTCCAGTGCTCCCTAAACATACCACATTCTTTCATCCTACTACTTTTTTTCCTGAAAAGTCCTTCTCTCTTTTCTTGATTTGGAAAGAAGATTATTAACCTTTAGGATTCTTCTTAAATATAACTACCTGAAATCTTTCTATACTCCCTTGCCAGACAGATATTTTTCTCCCCAGTGAACTTTATGTTCTAATATTCCCTGTTTTTCATTTTAACTGCACTAGGTTGAAACTCTTTCCAATGAATCTAATAGACTAGTCAAGCTGACTCAGGAAACAGAGCTGGGAAGGCACCAGTTCTCCTGGAGAAGTCAGACACTGTAGTCTGTGTCTGGCAAGCCTGGCTACAGTTCTATCAGAATTCAGAACTGGGATTTTTGTGTGTTCTTTAAACATTGACAGTTGATCAGCTCTTAAGCAATTTTAATTATTCCATTCCTCCATCCTTACACCACCCAATGACACTTTACAACTTTATTTATGTGGTATAAATCCATTGAAGTGGTGATAGATTGCTATATCCATTCACCCTTTTTCTGGTCACTGAGTTCTGGCTTTTCTTTTTGGGGAATTCCTCTCCCTTACTCTTATCTTTGGAGTTGAGAGGAGCTGACTCCACCCCCATCATGAGTGGGTTCATAACCCAGAACTAGTCAATCAGAGTATTTCATGCTTTTGGCCACAGTGATTGGCTGAGGGGTGAGTATGTGAAGCAAGCTAGAGTAATGAAATTCTAAGTTTCAACTTGTGCTAGAACTGTTGAGGAAGAGTTACTCTTTGTCCTTAGGAGTTGCTAAGTTGGTCAAGTGCATGTCTGTAGTTACAGGAAGCCAGTGGGTGAAGAGAGCAGGCTTGAGCAGAAAGACAACAGTGAGGAACAAAGGAATGAGAGTTGGACACCTGTTTGTGATGTCACTTGAGTACCTGCAGCTAACCTCATTTGGGAGTTTCAATTGTGTGGGCCAATTAATTTTTTCTTAAATTGGTTTGTATTGGTTTCTGTCACTTAGCATTTAAAAAGTCTTGATAGTAAAGGACTTATTTGTTTACATCTGACTTCCAAGTAATTTTTTCTTATTTTCATGGCTTCTGAAAGCTTATGTCAGATATTCCTGTCTCACTATATGAGTCACTTTTAGTGTCACTGAGACTCCATCATAAAGCAAGCATGGGATTTCCCCCAAAAGACTATTGGTTCTAAGAATATCATTATGTTCTTTTTTTTTTCCTGGAGCCAGACAAATTGATTATAAGCTTAATTTGGAAAACTATGCAAGTGAGAATAGCCAGGAAAACCTCAGGGAAGAAAAGCAGCATTCCTAGCAGGTGTTAAAATCTAGCATGAAGGCTCTATAATTAAAACTGTCATAACGGCACATGCAAAAACTGATGGGATAGAACAGAAAATCCACAAATAAATCCAAATTAATTCCTAAATTTAGTTTATGATAAAGATGATGTCTTAGTTTCCTATTGCTGATGTAAAAAAATTACCACAAATGTAGTGACTTAACACAAATTTATTAATCTTACAGTTTTGTAGGTCAGTAGTCTGAAATGGTCCTCAGTGGATTAAAATTAAGTTGTCTGCAGGGCTGCATTTTTTTTAGAGGTTTTAAGGGAGAATCCATTTCCTTGCTTCTTATAGCTTCTATAGGCCTCCTGCATTTTGTGGATCCTGGTCCCTTTCTTCATCTTTAAAGCCACCAGTATCTTCAGATCTTTCTCTGAGCCTGACCTGCTCTTCTGCCTCTCCCTTTCACCTTAAAGGAGCCTATGATTACACTGAGCTCACCTGGACAGTACAGACTGTCCTCCTTAAGGTCAGCTGATTAACAAACTTAATTCTATCTGCTACTTTAATTACCCCTTGCCATGTAAACATATTCATAGGTCCCACAGGACATAGACATCTTTAGAGGGACATTATTTTACCTACCACAGATGACATTTCAAATGATAGAACAAGATGAATTTGTAAAATAAATGGTGATGATAAGATAACTAGCTTATGAAAAAAGATAAAATTGGATTAATTCCTCACACCATATACCAGGAAAAATTATACATGTTTAAGAGACTTAAATGTAAAAATATGAAACCATACAAATACGAGATTTACCCAAATATGGATAAATTTCTCTATAAATGGAAGTGGTTAAGACTTTTGTAACCATGACTCTAAATCCAAAAGCAATAAAGGTAAATTATATATATGTATATGTGTGTATATACACATATACCACATATACATATGTGTATATACCTATGCCCATATATGTCTTTATATAATATATATATTAATATATACACACACAGATGGTATTTTACAAGACACAAGACCAATGACAAACTAAGGAAAATATTTGCAATTTATCTCACAAACATTCCTAGTATAATCAGAGGAAAAAAGATAAAAATGAGCCAGATAAATGGCTCAAAAAACAAAAAACAAACAAAAAAAGAAACGCAAATCCTCTTAAACATATGGAATGAGGATGAAACATACTCATAACAAGAGAAATGCAAATTAAAACTCACCAAGGTACAATTTCTCACCTGGTTGATGGGCAGAAATCCAAAAGCTTGGCAACATGCTCTATTGTCATGGCTGTGGGAAAACAGGTATTGTCATACATTGCCAATGTTTGTGAATGCAAAATGGTTCAATACCTATGTCAGGGAGGTTGGAAATATAGTCATGCATCCCATAATGACATTTTGATCAATGATGGGCTTCATGTACAACAGTAGTCCCATAAGATTATAGTGGAACTGAAAAATCCTATCACCTAGTGATGTCACATAACATTGTAGCACAATTACTTATAATTACTAAGTTTTAAAATAAAATTAGTGTAGCCTAAGTGTGCAGTATTTTTAAAGTCTAACACTAGTGTATAGTAGGTCCTCATATTCACTCATCACTCACTGATTTGCCCAGAACAACTTCCATTCCAAGCTCCATTCATGATAAGTGCTCTATATAGTTGTATTATTTATCTTTTATACTGATTTTTACTGTATCTTTTCTAGGTTTAGATATGTTTAGATACTCAAATACTTACCATAGTGTTACAGTTGCCTGCAGTATTCAGTACAGTAACATGCTATACAGGTGTGTAGCCTAGGAGCAACAGGCTATACCATATGCTCTAATGTTCACACAATGACAAAATAACAATACATTTCTCAGAACTTTCCCAGTTGTTAAGTGATACATGACTGTATTTAGTAAATTTCATACACATTTACCCTTTGACCTAGCAATTCCACTTCTAGAAATCAATCTCAAAATTACACTAGCACAAATTCAAAAAGACATTTTGATACTGGCAAAAGACCGCAACCACCCCAACTGTACTTCAACAGGAGATCTGTTGAGTAGGCCATGGCACAACCAACCGATGGGGGTGCAATGCATCTAGAAAAAAGAATGGGGAAAATCTCCCTATGCTACTATGGATTTATGTCTAGGATATATTGAGAAGTGAGGAGGTGAAGAAAATGTGTATAATATGCTATGTTTATCTAAGTATAGTATGCTATGTTAAATAAAACAATAAAGAAAAAAACCCATAACATTAAAAAAATGGTTACCTCTAGAAAGTGAGAAGAGGGAACAGGGATGAAAGTTAGACTTCTTAAAATATGTCTTATTGATATTGATAGATTCGATATTTTGGAACCACAGAAATATTTTACGTAATTAAAAAATTCAATTAAGTTGAAAATATTAATTTAGAAAACACAAATGTATGTTCAGTTTGTGGCATAGCCACATGGTGAAGAAGTATTCTTGAATGACTTTAAAGCCCAGTAATGTGACTGTAATAATATTGTAGGTCATAGTGCTGGTATTTTATTCTAAGAGTATTGTGTGATAATCTAGAAATAGACAAATGAATAGTTATGTGATGGCCTAATTCAATTATCCCTGTGTCCTTGAGAGCCAGGATTGTCATTCTCAGCATAGAAGAAAAGAGATAAGAAATAAAATAGAAGAGGTTAAGTAAAAACCCTGTCATCTTGCATTTAAATTGAAAGATACAGCAGGAATCTTGATGTAATTGATCTTAAAATAAATTAATTTCTAGTTTAGTCTAATGAAAAGGCTTAAAAACCATGACTAACCAAAGATCAATAAGCCCTATAGCACCCATATTTTTATTCTGAAACACCATTTTCCACTAAAAAGCACCAAGACACCTGCAACAGAAAAAGTACATGATGAATTTGAAACATTTTACCATATCAGTTAACAAGGAAGTTATCAAACACTACCAAGGTTATGTAAAAGGATTCAGGAATCAACCTAAAGAAGATCTCTACTGGCAAGAGATGAAACAATTTCAATTGTACTAGAAAAAACATAAGTTCTATAGTCGTTTGAGCAGCATTTTATACATAAAACTATGTAAACGTTATTAGTCATCATCTTTAAAGTTTCTTTATATTTACTGATTTTTGTCTGATTATTTTCTCAGTGACTGGGCTTGAATCCATTAAAATAAAATCAACTTTACAAAAAGATGGAACAATTTGATCATCAATAAAGATGTAAGCTGCAATGACTTTGATACTAAATATGTTTCAACCAATGGCTTCACAGTAATACTTACTAAGGAAAACCTGCCACCAACAAAACGTACTGGGTTTAGAATACCAGACTATAAACATTATTTTTAAAACCGGTGAAGAATAGGGAGTAGGGACAGATTAAGCATTTACCCTGCATTTCCTATATTGTACCTCTGGGTAATCAAGTGGTAGAAGAGGGGATGTTTCTTTTTATAGAAATGTTCTAGGAACCAAATGAAGGAATGATAGAACTGCAATATTATCTCTTTACCCTCCCCCAAGGCCCCCACTGATTCTCATTAGGAATCAAGACCCTGAGCATCAATTGTAGCTTATAAAATTAAGAGAGAGACAATGTGTCTCCCAGTGGGGCAATGTGCCATCTATAAGGTGGTCTTGTAAAAATATCAAATCTAGATTGATCTTGTGTGGGATCTAACAACTGACAGGAAAACTAGAGAGCATGGGAACCTCCTAAGGACACCACAGGGATGCAATTAGCAAAATCCTTTAGAGGGAAACTCTAAAGATCTAATGACTCAGTCCTTCCAACACATAAATGTCAAGAGAATGAAATGGGGAAGTCTATCAGTTAAAATAGATCTGCAGGACTCATCAACCACATTCAATCAAGCCTTTATCCTGTGTTTCCTATTCAAACTGGGATAACCGAAAGAATAGACTTCTTCCCTCCCAGTCCTCAACCACAGCACCTGCCTTCTGATAGTCTTTTCCAGCCTGTATTTTAAACATCGAACAGACTCCATGGAGATTTGCTTTCCAATGGGTGGAGACTTCGTTGTGATAATGCTAATGTATTATTAATGGTAATAGTAGTGATAATAATCACATGACTAATTTCTTGAGTCTGTGCATTATCTCATTCACCCTCCCAGTGATGCTAATGTAGGTCCTTTATTATTCCCATCTTACAGGTGAGGAAACAAAGGCTTTGAGAAGTTGAATAAATGGCTCATGATCTCCCAGGCAATATTAAATAAGAGACTTGCACCTGAGAACTTGACTCTCTATCCAGGCCTGTCACTTTTCCCAAGTACTTAATGTAACATAAATGTAAAAAAAGAGATTGCCATTTTGGTTACATGTTCTCTGACACTATAAATACAATTAAGTAAGAGGCTCCATAGCCTCTAAGATGAATAACACGAAATACGATGAAATTCTTGCCCTTTTTATAGCTGAGGGATTCTTGCCTTTGCAGCTAGACTGGAGTGCTGCTTTAAATGCATTGCCATTTTAGGATTGCTTCAGGGATCAATGGTAGTAAAGAGGAATGTTTTAGTCTAATAATATTAACCTGAATATATAAAATGTGCTATCTAGGGACATAATGTACTTTTACATTAGAGAGTGAGAAAAGGAAAAAAAATTAAAAACTAGAGCAGAGAGGTAGAAAGGTGAAGAGGAAAATAGGTTATGGAAATGAGGAGTCAGACTGGGAAATAAGCTTGGTGAATAATTAGTGAGAGGGGTTAGGGTAGGTGTAAGGCTGGGCTCACTTTGCAAACTGCATGTTGCAGGGAACTTGGAAGGACACTATGTACTGCATAAAGTTTTGTTTTTTTCTTTAATGACAACAATTCAAACAGTGCTAATGTGTCACAGAAGCCTGGGAGGCCACTGCATGGATGAGGTAATGATATTTATCTTACACCTGCTGAGCACATAACCTCTGTGTTTTGACATTCAGTTAAGACTCACTGAAGAACATTTGGGTGATACTAGCAATTATCTCACACTTGCTTTATTCAGGATGCAGTAGAATTTGGCAATGTTGTACCAAGATCCTATAATGGACTGTGACTTACTATTCTCACAAAATGAGAATCGTTTGGAATCTTTGATCTCCAAGGGCTATTCTTGAATCTATGAGCCAGCTAGCTCCAGGAGGATGGTTGGCAAATGGATCTTTAGTCTGTGTTTCAAAATACCTAGATGTATGCTGGGCACTGTTTATTTTATTTTGTATTATAAATTGAATATTAAATTTTCTATTCAATGCATGAAATATAGGATAATAATAAGCTAATAATGATAGTATTTTGAGCATGAAAAGTATTGGCTCAGGTGACTTTAAGATATGAATGAGAATTCCCAAGGATAGGCTGGGATTATTGATTCAAAGCTCAAACAATTTTAATTTAAATCCTTCTTGTCAGTCACATGGCTCACATAAATCAATGTCCCTGGGTCCTACATCTCTGTCTTACATTCCAGTACTTTCTGATATTTTTGGCTACCAATCCGACTTAAAAATTCACAGCACAGAGATCAGAGGCTTACATTTCC
This sequence comes from Lepilemur ruficaudatus, assembly GCA_963574885.1. Lineage (NCBI taxonomy): Eukaryota > Metazoa > Chordata > Mammalia > Primates > Lepilemuridae > Lepilemur > Lepilemur ruficaudatus. The sequence goes on along the minus strand of CAUYRT010016212.1, from coordinate 49,790 downwards.
CTCCCCTCTATCTACTCCTTCCTTCCCAGTAATTCTGGATACATTAAAGGCTGAGGTGCTCCTTACCACAAGGGGACTTGATTTATTCTTGGCCTTGAGTTCTTTCTAAAAGAAACCTGACAATATTCTGGAATACATTGATTACTTGTAGATTAGGTACTGGTTTGTGTAACTGGTTTATGAAACTACAGATCCCAGAGAATAATATAGTGAAATGACTGTATTACCTGCTTAATAAATGTAGTTTGTGATTTGATTCTCAGAACTTCTCATCTAAACACATGAAGTTCAACCCAGGCAGTCACTGTTTTCATTTTGGCTCTGAATTAAGCCGTGACTACTTCAACTGCAGAATAACAGGGCTCCACCCTGAAGTCCAGCAACCCTGTGTAGTATAGGATTTCCTTTCTGCAAGGCCAAAAAGTCATTGCATTTGCTATTGTGATGGCTTATTATATTAAGAATGCCCCACCCTGTAAACAAGGCAATTTAGAACATGTTGACGTAAATTAAAAACAAAAATAATCTCATGTAAATAAGCTTCAGACAATTTCTTAAAGGGATCTCTGTTTGTGAACCCAAACTTGATATTTATACACAGGCTTTACTTTTGTTGCTGTCATCCTCAAGTTTATTTAGATGTTTAATGTATAAATGTCTCTGACTCTCATAAACTGTTGTCCTGATCACTGTAATTTCTTCCTTCCTACCTGTGTTATAGATAATATAAATATCTTACCAACTCATTCATGTTTTAAACTGGTGCTGTCTAATAGGCTAGCCACTAGCTATATGTGGTTACTGCATACTCAATATATGGCTAGTGTGAATTGAGATGTGCTGTAAGTGTAAAATGCACACTGAATTTCAGACTTAGTACAACAAAAATGAATATAAAATCATTCATGAATCTCATTAATATTTTTAATATTGATTACATGTTTAAATGATAATGTTTAGGATATATTGAATTAAATAAAACAAATTAAGTTCCATTGTTTATTTTTATTTTTTAAAATGTACTTGGATATTTTAAATATGTAGCTCACATTATATTTCTATTAGGAAATATTTTTATGAACAATACAGATACTATCAAGGATATGTCATGTCTGCAGTAGAGAGTTAACAAATCAAATAATCTTTGATTGAATGACTCTATTCTGTCAATAGTTTCTAATACATAAAACACTATGTCTCTAGCTTGCACATTCCTTGAAGATATACAGTGTATTTTTTCCATCACAGTAGCTTGTATCTAATGAGGGATCAGTAAATGTCTCTTAAGCAAATCATTAAATTATTATTTCAAGAGCATTTTTAATTGTAATTGATTTTATCTGACAAAATAATTAAACCCATTTTTCCATAAACAAGTGAGTAAACTGTTCACTTTCTTTTTTCTTCCTTGTTTTGAGACAGAGTCTAACTCTCTTGCCTGGGCTAGAGTGCCATGGCGTCAGCCTAGCTCACAGTAACCTCAAACTCCTGGGCTCAAGCAATCCTTCTGCCTCAGTCTCCTGAGTAGCTGGGACTACAGGCATGCGCCACCATGCCCGATTAATTTTTTTCTATTTTTGGTAGAGACGGGGTCTCGCTCTTGCTCGGGCTGTTCTCAAACACCTGGGCTCAAACATCCGCCTGCCTTGGCCTCCCAGAGTGCTAGGATTATAGGCGTGAGCCACCGCACCCAGCCACTGTTCACTTTCTGGAGATGATTTTTGACACTTCAGGTTAGAGAAAGAATGATTTAGATTCCCATTGAAGTTTTCTAAAGTGACACAGCAAGGGGAAAGTTCTTAATGCCTCATTACAGTCATTGCGTGACAATATCAAAGCGAAATGTTTTGTACTTAAAAACATTTGAATTATACCCGGATTTTGTCTACCTCTCATATAATCCTGTCTTTCCTGTTTTTATTTTTATTTTTTGGTGTATATATGTATATATAATTTCAGAATATTAGGGGGTACAAATGTTTTTCTTTCATGAATCACTTTTGCAATGCTTGAGTCATAGCTGTAAGTGTGCCCATCACCCTAATAGTGTTTATTTCACCCATTATGTAGATTTTTGCCACTCCCCTCTTCCTCTCCCCTCTACTTAATTGCCAATAAGTTTTGTTTGCCTCTGTGCACATGTGTGCCCATCAGTTAGTTCCAGTTTAATAGAGAGTACATGTAGTGTTTGTTTTTTCTTTCTTGAGATACTTCACTTAGGATAATGGTCTCCAATTCCATCCACAATGTTGCAAAAAGCATTAATTCATCCTTTTTATGGCTGAGTAGTACTCTGTGGTATACATATATCACATTATCTTAATCCACTCATAAATTGATGGGCACTTGAGTTGATTCCATATCTTTGCAATTGTGAATTGTGCTACAATAAACATTTGAATGAACGTGTCTTTTTGATAAAAAAAAACCAAAAAACAAAACTTCTTTTCCTTTTAGTAGATACCCAGTAGTGGGCTTGCTGGATCTAATGGTAGGTCTACTTTTAGTTCTTTGAGGCATACTGTTTTTCATAGATTTTGTACTACTTTGCAGTCCCACCAACAGTGTATAAATGTTCCTTTCTCTCTGCATCTATACCAGCATCTATTGTTTTGGACTGTTTAATAAAAGGCATCCTAACACGGGTACGGTCTTTCTTCTTAATGAAGGAGGAAACTTAAAAACTATCAGGAAGTTGTCCCCTGAAATCCTATGGGTTTATAGACGTTAAGTTTTTCATTCCCTACCTCATGATATCAGAACTGGAAGAAGTCATTAAGGAAATGCTAACAGCTTTGAATATGATTGTCCATGACTAGTTATGTCTGACTAACAGGGGTATGCATAATGTTATTTTAACTGGACCAAAAGAAAAACTGTGTAGTCATCTAAAGGAAATCTTACAGAATTGGCAGGTTGGAAACACTGTAAGACCCCAGCTGTTCTTTTCCCTGGGAAACTGATGATGCACTCATTGGTAATCATAGTTGCATTCCTGATGTTATACACATTCTGATCAGGAAAACTAGAGTGACTATTTTCTTAAGAGCCCAGACAAATTGTTTTCCCAAACATGGGGTATTTACTATCCTTCCTCCACCTAGGGCATTTTGTCTGGCTTCTTATTTGTTTCCTAACACATTGTGCTTTTCATTATTGTTATTGATGTATTGTCATCTTTATGAATGTGTAAGAGTTTGAAGGTAGAGGTTAAAACTCATTCATCTTAATTTCCGTCATAGTGCCTGGTAGGCAGAAGGTGCTCCAGGATTGAGGAAGGAAAAGAGGAAGGGAAGGAAGAAAAAGCGCATGAACGCTTCCTGCCTGACTGGAGGCATCTTACCTGGGAAGGTGGGAAAGGTGTGCAAGGTATGATGGCTAGTGGAGAGGCTGTGGGAACATCTCCATTTCCCCGAACTCTTCCCATATGCACATGTGCTTTACACAGTTCCCTGGTTATTCTCACCAATCTCCCTCCAGCCAAACCCACCTCTAGTTTAAATGAGCAAATGTTTCAAAGAAAGTTTATAATCACTAAACCCCTTTCTTAACAAGGGTTTTCTAGTTACTGGTTCTAGATAAAAGTTTCCCAGGTGCACATGGGAAAATGTACTAGGTGAAGCATATTAATCAATCACTTTAAGGATACAATTGGAGAGAGTTTAGGTTTTCTTTTTCTGTTTTCTTTTTGTATGCTTATTTGATCTTGTCCTCTTTTCCAGCATCTTCTTTATATTTAATAAGAAAACCTTGTAAATTTTTTCCTTATTTTTAATTTTTTCTCATCAGATAAATCAGAGTGGGATTGCTCAGTTAAAAAAGCAAATAGAGAGGGGAAAAAAAGCAAATAGACACATTCTTTAAAGATGCATCCTGGAGAGATGCCTGGTTTTAGGCTACTCAAGTTGGGACTTCAATATCTATTTAGTTGGTGTTTTCTGCTGCCTTTTCCTTGCCCTGCCAAACTCTTCCCACTCCCATCATCCACATTCCCACCCTCTGCACCCTCTCACCATACTTCCACAAAACTACAAAGTGGCCTTTCAACAAATTTATTTACTCATTTAATAAATCTTTATTCATTTAATAAATATTTACTCATTTAATAAATCTTAATAAATCTGATCATTAATAATCAGAAATTGTGGTATTGTGAGGTTACAGGTGTGAACAAGTTATAACTCTTATCTTCAAGAAGCTTAGAGCCTAATGGGAAATTAGGCTCTATCTCAGACAATAGATAGGAAATTATAATATATAAAGTATATATATGCAATGCATATAAGCACATGAGTAAACTAGAATGTTATTTAAGAGATATTAAAGCAAAGAATTTTTGTTCTAGATAATTTCTGGTTTTTCTTCTATTTAAAGGGAGGAAAAAAACCAGCCTAGAACCAATAAGTCTTTTCTAGGTTTTGGGTTTCAGATTAGACTTTCCTCTTCCTGCTCCTCTGCCTCTCCCTTCTCCTTCCTCCCTCTCTTCCTTCTGAAACACACACACACACACACACACACACACACACACATACACACACACACATACACACACAGAGATAAATTTGCAAGAATAAAATTAAGATTTAGATGCCTTCTCCATGAGCTCCATCGTGTCTTCCAGACTTTGAACACTCTGGGCCTCAGCCTAGTGAGTCACTTTGGGAGTGGTGGAGCATGAGAGAGAGAGTAGCTTGACAATAGAAAATTGAAATAGGGTTAAAGGGAAGCCGAAAGCATGAATAGCTTCTGCCCTGCTTTCCATTTGGAGAAGAATTTCTCCTAGGGTATCCTGAACCATTTGAGTTAACAGCAGATGAGTAGAAATAACAGCATCAGATAGTTAACACAGAAAATCTGAAAGAGTATTGATGTATTTCCATATTTAGCATGTGGGCTACAGAAGTCTTGATATACTCCAATGAATTAAAAGAGATCTAGTAGACCTGTCAAGGTCTAGGGTTAAAGTGGGGAGGTTTTAGAGAGCACAGCTGAACCACAAGATCTTCAGTCACCAGCAGCAGATAGCAGCATGATACAGAAAGACATTGAATAGGACTTATGTTCAAATGGACTGGTGGACTGTGTACCCTGTAGATCATCCATTGTACATAATCAGAAACACTGAATAAATTTTAAAAATATATAAATGTATTGATGAGCTAAGATTTAGTAAAATCAGAAATACAAAAAGAAAAATAGACACATCTGAGATTTTCCCTGAGAACATTTGAAAAACCAAGTGAAGTTAAATTTCAAGGTTAGATAGAGATCAGGGAACAGAAGAACAAATCTCAGGCCAGTACAAGGTTGGGAAAATTTCCTTTCTTATCCCTATCACATACAACTAGAAGCCCAAAATATTTAATATTATGCCGTCAAGTTGAACTAGAAATACATCCAGCTTACCTTCCCTCTTCCCCACGAGAAAAATGTGAGGAAATTTCCTTTCTCAAGTGTTTGCATGAAATGGAGGGGAAAAATTCTCTGATTACTTATAGGCACAACCTAACACTTCACATAGTTTGTGTCTTAGAGTTATAGTAATTAGTTGGTCCTTGACAAAAATCTCAAGCTAAATATTTATTTTAAAGTGGTCTAAGGATGGTAAGCATCCCAATTTCCTGGCTGAAGCAAGAGTAAATCCTTTCTATTGAAACACCTTCACCTTTGGCCTCAAATGAAATTCCAAGAAGTATGAGTTCACAAAAGGCACAAGGAAATAAGACACCATGAGTAAGAACTGGCTGAAACAACTGAGATCAGAATTTGACCTAAAAAATTTTTAGACATTGAAATTATCAGAAAGATTATAAAATATTTATATTTTAAGGAGTCTGGCTCCAGGTTAAAAACCTATATGTGATTTTCCATGCCTGACCAGAAACAGTTACAAAGCTTACTATCTGACAGGCCTCACAGGGGAAAGTTGCCCTCCCCACATCAGACTTGGTGCATGGGCAGTGTACTGCAGTTTCCGAATGGAGTTGCGGTCAAGGTCTCAGGCCCCCTTGACTGGTCATGTTCTTTCCTGTATTTACATTCCTAGCCCAGGCACCTTAATTCCTGGATGTCTTTATTTGAGGTCTTGGGCAGAGGTCTTTTAACGCTTCTGCTGAGACCTCCTTTGTGGAGAGAAGGAATATTGGAAGACATTCCCAACTCTGACTCAGTACTTTTCCACTCCTAGCCTTTTCATTCCACTCTCCCCTTCTGATCCTCAAAGTCATAAAACTGTTGGAGCCTTTTTTTCCAGACTCCCTCAACACTGAGACAATCTCCATGGCTGTGCTGATCCACCCTACCCTTGACCTGTGCACCATTTCATGGGGTAAATAGAACGGGGAGAGTTGGAGCTTCCTCCAATTTTAGGCTCTTGCTTATACCATCAGAATAAATTATTAAAGCCTTAAATCTTTCATTTTTAGCTAACTGTTTTAATTAGCTACTCAGACACCTGACAGCTCAGCTCTCTCTCAGCTCAGCAGAGCTCCTGATATGCTTAAAATGTTTAACAGAAAAAAGGATTAAAAAATGAGAGTGAAGTAGAAGAGACTATTTTAAGAAGCTGATTTGAAAAAGAGCTAACAAGAATAACTAGAAATAAAAGTGATAACTAAAAGTTAAAAACAATTTAAAAGACACTAATACATCACAGTTAAACTGCATAACACCAAATAAAAAGAGAAGATTTTGAAGGCCTCTAGAGAAAAGACAGAAACTCTCTAAAGTATGCTAGATTGACAGATACCTTCTCAAAACAATAGCGAAAGGCAAAAGGCAGTCAAAATCATCTTCAGTAAGCTGTAAGAAAAATATTAAACTCTAAGTCTAGAATTTGGTATTCAGTCAAACTGTATTTCCAGAATAAAGGTGAAAAAAGACATTTTAATAAGTAAAAACCAAGTTTTCCTAACAGACCTACAATATTCCAAAGGATATTTTTCAGGCCAAAGGAAGGGAATCTCAAAAAGCAAACCTGAGAGGCAAGAAGAATAATAAAAATTAAAAAAGTAAATAACTGTGTAAATATAAATATTAACTATATGAAATTATATCAATTTCTGTGGACCAAACAGTACTGCATGTTTCCTCTTCCTGGCCACATAGAGAGACTACAGCTCCTACCCTTCCTCAGAGTTGGAGCTGGTAAGTCCATTGGGAGCATGTGACTGACTGAGTTTCCACTAAAGGAAATGTGAACAGAAGCGATGCTTCTTGTCTAGTCTGAGGCTGCCAAGAGAGAGGGTGAGTTCTCCACATTTTTTCTTCTCCCATCTATGTGGTTGGAAGTGAATTCAGGAAATAGTTAAGTTTAGGGAGTTACTCAGATCTCTGAATTGTTATGGGGGGAAAATCGCCAACAGGACCACCTAACCTGCATCAGATTGTGACATGAGTAAACAAATTAATTTTTGTTTTATTAAACCCCTGAGATTTTGGTAATTCTTTTTGTGGCTACTAACATAACCAATCAACCAATATTAACAAAAACCAAAATAGGATTAAAATATAAAACAATAGCCTTGAATTTGGGAGAAGTTAATTTACAGGTTCTAAGGACCTTGAATTATTCAGATGGACAAAAAAATATTGATTGCTTTTAGACTTTGATGAATGAAGTATGTTAAAATTTCTAGAATATAGAATGTATAACTTCCAAAACAACAGAAAGGAAAAAATTAAATGTCAAAAGAATACCCAGTGAATCTGAAAAAAGAAAATAAAGAACAAAATACAAGTATAACAATTGTAGGACAAATACATAGTATAAAATTAATTGTGGAAATCATTATATTAGTTATTTTTTAAAATGCTTAAATTGAACACAAAGATTTTTTAAAAATCCAGCATATACTGTAATTAATAGAACTTTCAAAAAAGATATAGAAAATTTGGGAGTAAAAGGATGAAAGAGTTAGAATTAAAATAATTGAAAAGAAATAAAAATAGAAGCTATGTAGCAATTTTAACATCAGCAAAACGGATTTTAGGACAAAAACATTACTAGAAAAAAAATCACTATAAATTGAACGGCATTTCAGTTTGCTAGGGACATATTAAAATTCAAAGCTGATATAAATAAGTTTATCAAAATAAATGTAAGACATTATAAAACTACAATGTGAAATAGATAAATCGTCCACTATGGAGTAATTGATAGAGCTCAGTATTGATAGATCAAGAAGGAAATAGAAAAGTAAGGATATAAAAGATATGAATATCACAATTATTACATTTTATCAAATAGAAATATGTTGAATATCACATGCAAAAACTGAGAACACGTATTCTTTCCTATTGCATTTGTGACATTTATGGAAACTGACCTCCACTGCATCTTGATAAAAGCTTTAATAAATTTCAAAGGATTGGTATACATGGCCAACTTTCTCATTAGACTATAATTAAATTAGAAATTAATAAAGTAGATAACTACAAGAGTTTTTCCTACATTTTATTCTAGAAGTCTTACGGTTTCACGCCTTACATTTAAGTCTTTTATCTTATCTTAATTTTTGTAAGTGGTGAGAGGTAGGGGTCCTGTCTCATTATTCTGCATGTGGCTATCCAATTTTTCCAGCACTATTTATTGGATAGGGCTTCTTTTCCCCAGTGTATGTTGTTGTTTGTTTTGTCAAAGATCCGTTAGATGTAGGTAGGTGGTTTTATATCTGGGTTCTTTATTTTGTTCCTTTGGTCTATGTTTCTATTTTTGTGGCAATACCATGATGTTTGGGTTACTACAGCCTTATAGTATAGTTTGAAGTCTGATAATGTGATACCTCCAGATTTGCAAAGAATACAAAGTTGAAAAAGAGAAAATACCTCTCCCCCAACTAATGCAGTGAGACTAAATTAACCTTGGGTAGAATAACCTGACAAGAACAGGAAGAGAAAAAAATTTGTAGAAATATCTTTTGCATGGGTATGAATGCAAAAATTCTATATGTAATATTAGCAAAAAATACCAGGAATATATTAAAAGGTTAATGTGTCTTGAACAGTTTGGGTTTACTCCAGCAACGTGAGCCTAGTTTAACATTAAAAAGTCAGTCATAGTAGTTTTTGATATAAAAAGTTTAAATGGGAAGAATTATATCAATGAAGATACAAAAAAAGTTTTGATAAAATTTAACACTGGTTAATGATAAAAATACCTATACAAAAAAGAGCTCTTTAACTGATAAACAGAATCTAGAAAAAATACTCAGGAAACATTTTAATAGTAACAGATTATAAAAATTCCCTTTAAGATCATAAATAAGACAGGGCTACCTTCTAGCTGCACTTGTATTCAATTTTGTGTCCAGGGCAATAAGACAAGCAAAAGAGACAAAAGGTATAAGGACTGCCAAGAAAAACAAATTATTTGCAACATAAAGTTTAGTAATGCTGCTAAATACAAAATCAAATATAAAAATCAATTTTCTATGCACAAGCAAGAATAATAATAATAAATATTCTTTCATATCTGCACAATATTTGGTTATAAAACAATGGACAACACAAGACACAGAGGAATCAGCTGTACGTCAGGGGATACTGGCACATGACACTTGGTGACCTATCAAGATGAGAGGCATCTCTTTCAGGACAGTGAAGACCCAGCAGACACGTGGACAAGAGCTTCATCCTGACACTATGAGCATAATGACATTCGTCTTCTCCAAGATGCTATCTGAGGAAAGAGGGAGGGAGCTAGGGCAACCCTCTCCTTTTAAACAGGCGGAGATAGCCTTTCAAATGAAGAATTTGAGCTTTAAATTGACAGAAGAGTTTTACAAAAAGAAAAAAAACTGCTTTATACTGAAAGAGGTTGAATTACCTTTAACTGACAAATGTCCTCCTCTTCCACCATTATCAGTGAGAATAGGGACTCCAAAGATAGGCAATATAGAATAGAACTGTATTTTGGGGACATCTAAGTCATTGGATATATTTAGTTTCAATCCCATTGGAAGTCCTACAGGGGTAAATTCAGGGTGACACTGCAGCACATTAGGAAGCTGTCCCCAATCCAGACTTGGGGATTGGATTGGAAAGAGGTGGTGAGGCATGCATGTTCCTGAGATGCAAGAGTTGAGGAGGATTTGGTTTGGGGAGTTTTCCAATATGAAGAAAGAGCATACACAAGGATCATTCTTTTCTTGCCCTCCACTGTTCTGGGGGTAGCGGGGGCAATTGGTAGATACATTTGGCGCCCTACTTTTCTATGAGTGGTAATCCATTACTAAGGTCACATTCTGGCTCAGGACGGATCTGGGCACCTATTCTCTAAGTTCACAGAGCCTGTTGAGCTTCCCAGCCTCATAGTTCTTTTTACTGTGTTTTATACCTTTCTTCTTGTTTGTCTTCCCTTATAGATTAAGAGCTCCTTGAGAATTTCTGTCCCTTTCTCCAGCATAGAGCTTAGCACAAAGAAAGTGTCCAAAAGGAGTCAATGAATGTTGAAAGAATAAAAAACTGAATAGAATGATCAAAGGGCAAAAGTTGCACTGGAGAGCGGAAAACATCCAAAAGGAGAAAAATCTGGGAATGTGCAAGACACAGGCTCAGGCTCAGAAGCAAACTGAAGAGAAGATACATTTTAATTCCAACAAAGTCCTTTCCATCGCCATTGACCTCTTGCTACTTAATCTATCAAAGAGTGGTGCTGTCCTTTAGTAGATTGCTTCGGTATGTTATTGGCTTATTGGTTCTGGGAATCAAGGCAGGCTTATCCAAAACATAATCAATATTAGATTGAAGTTTGATTATAGGAGCCAGTTCTACAAAGGTGATCCAAAAAGGTGATGAATTTTCTATATTGCATAGCATATCAAATTGTATTAAATTCTACTGGTAAATGAATGATTCCTAAAACTGAGTTTGAGTCATTGCTACTACATTAAGCAGTGCCTATTGTTTCTTCCAGGTGGCACAACTCTGACAAATGAAATAAGCCAAACAGAATAAAATTTTGCGTTACATTCTAGGATTGCAAAGAGTGGTACAATATAACTCCAGGGGTTTGGGGCAAGTACTATAATGAGAGCTTATTATTGGGCTCTAGCTTTGAATGGACCATGGGTTTTCCTTTTAAGTAGACGCCTATATTATAGGACAAAGAGCTTTATCTCTTGTGACGGGAAAGCTAAGAATAACTGTTCTTTATGAGTCATGCAAACACATTCCAAAAAGGGCTTTCTTCTATTAAACATCTGTAGCAGCTCTTCCTGTCCTTTCCCACCACCTCAGCCCAGGTAGAGCTGACAGGCAAGGGATAATGGGCAGTGGTTATTTTTACTCTATTGAATTTCAATAAAGGAACAAAATATAATTCACAAGAACAAATAATATTTCAGTTCTCTGTCTTCAGAGACAAAATGTGACCAAGAGCGACCTTTGGGGACAGGAACTATAGAAGAATTCTTTTTTCAGCTTGTAGTTAGTGCCAATTTCTCACCAATGGAGAGAATTCTAGCTCCCTGGTTGAGTTCTCATTTCAGCATCTTTTGTGAAGGTGATCATTTGAAGTTTGGAGGAAATATTTTACTCTGAGTGGTGTTCTGCCTTACCTGAGCTGCCCCCAGTGCCATTTTTTCCTTCACGAATGAATCTGATTTCTTTTATTTATAGAAAGCTGTCATTTAGGGCTTGGGATATCATATGAAGAATGCTGTTTTCACATTTTTAAATCAGAAGGGAATTTTACTTTTTTAAATAAAATCTTAGATTTACCCACTAAAAATTGTTCAGAGAGATGACTCATCAATCTTTTCATCACTTGGAGATATTGGGTAGGGGCAGAAGGGTAATAGATTTTTGATGGAGTTTTTCACTGGAGAATTCTCCTGCCCATCAATAGGGAAAAAGGAGAAAGTTGGCTGTGATGGGATGGTGGGTAGGTACTCATCTCAAACTCAGAACTCTGCAGTAGAAGAGGGATGTTGTCTGATCTCCCACTTCCCACAAGCTGTCCTCTTTGGTCACCTGGATTATTAATCAAAAGCAATATTTTAAAAGAGACAAGCTTCTAGACTTTTTCGCTTATCTTAAAGAAGGTAGAATTTTTCCTGGCAAAGTTTATACCATGAAATGGCAACTCAGCAGTATCATCATAGCTCTTTCAAAGAGTAGATGCTCGATAATCTTTATTGAATGAATGAACGCCCTTCTAAGAAAAAAGTATTGGTGTATTCTCTAGCTGGATATCTGTTTCCTAGTGGCTTGACCTCAGAGTGAAACAAATAAAAACCAGTCTGGCTAAGATATAGTTTCTTATACCAATTCAGCAAACTAGCACATTTCAGACATTTACTGCATCAAATAAGTAACAGCAGCTGCTTAATGAATCCTCAAATTAGAAGGTTTTTTTTTCCTTTATATCCCAGCATGGTGGAGCTAATGGAGGGCAAAATTTACAAAATAATTAAAATGGTGCCAGATTTTACAAGAAAGAGGAGAGGCCCTGCAAACACTCTGAGGGCCAGCAGCTGCAGATGCCAATTTGAAGAGGCAACAACCTTTCTCATTCTTGAGGAGCAGGCTTATTGTTTAGCCACAGCCCTTTCACTGATGAAAACCCTCTTAGACCTGGAAAACGTGCCAAATGTGGGAAGGGCCTTTCGATGGCACTTACACTGGTTGCCATGATTTTCTAACTGGCTCCAGCTCTTCTTTGTTGTGTTCCTGTGCTGCAAAGCAACAGAAGGAACAGGAATATGCCTGCAGGGCTTTTGATGGAGTGCACAGAGTTTATTCACACAATTTATTTCTGTTACCATCTGCATCAAAATAACATTTTTTGCATTCAGTTTGAGTGCCCTCAATTCAAATAAACAATTTACATACATTGTTTAATGTCTCTCATTTTTTAGCTCTTCCTAGCTGCTCTCACGTTTCCCAAATAAATACATATTTTCTTTGAATCCTTTCTTCTTTTTACTCATCCATGTCCCTGACTCCCTCTTGCTTCATCCTTATGTCCAGCAGAGGGAACATAACTAACTTTATTCAGTTTTATGGTTGTTAAATTATTTTTAGGCACAGTAGACAGGACCACCTTACAAGTGTCTTTCAATTTCTAGAACAACCATGAAATCTGAAAAGTTTGTCGAAGTGAATTTTTTTCATTGTTCTTTCCATGACATTGGTTTCCGTTTAAACTTGGGAAAAGGCTGCATTTGGAGAAAATAATCAGTCTTGAAGGATAATTTTAAAAAGTCACAAAGGAAGTGATTTTCAAATCAGAAGCATGCAATTTTCCATCGTCAAGGGAGGTATTATCTTGTTTGAAAATTCTTATTGACATAGTGATCTAGTCCTCTCAATTAAGTACTTTGTTAAATAAGCTATTTGTTTTCTTCCATAACATCTGGAAGAGATAGCATTTCAAACACAAATAAATTTCTTGGCCCCAGAGAAATTATGGACTTGTTAAAAAATATTTTTTCCTGTGGCTTTTTGTGGCTGTCACACTTTTAGGCTGCCCTTTGCATCTGTGTTCCAAGGGTGAGCAAGACAATGAGGCATGAGTGCAAAATATACCCTACTATCACCATAGACATAATATTTTCACTTCTGTGCAACAGCTGTTTATTGAGCATCCACTGATTTCTACTAGGACCCTAGAATAAGATGTGTGAAATAAGTGCTTACTTTCAACAACTAGCTATGCTAAAACATGAAAAGCATTTATACCTGCTTCAGTGGCAAGTAAGAGAAAATTCAAACTAGCTTAATCCAGAAATACATTTACTGAGGAATGAATGAAAAGTACATGTACAGGGCTGGCCTCAGTCATGTCTGAATGCCGGGCCTCAAGCAATGTCAAGTCTATTGCGTTAGCTCTGCATCCCTCTGTGTGTTCACTTCCTCTCCAGATTGACAAGACAGCAAGATGGTTTTTGAAGCCTCCTGTATCATATCTCTTAGGTAGGAAACAGACAGTATCTCTTATTGATAGTTCCCACAAAAATGCTAGAATTCCTTCTGATGGAAAACAACTGGCAAGTCCCTTTTGAGAACTGAACAAAGAGACCAAAGCAATAGGATTGTGCTGATTGGGAAAGCTAGGTCACATGGCTTCAGAAGGGGATTCAGTGTTCTGACTGGTTAGGCCCAGGTCACATGCCCAGAAAGACAATTCAGTGCTCTGATTGGCCAGGCCTGAGTCACATGTCTAGAAAGGGGATTGAGTGCTTTGATTGTCCAAACCTGAGTCACATGTTTCACCTCTTAAGTCAAGGGTAGTGCCCAACCTCCTGTAATGAGCACTGGGTAAAGCTATCCCCCCAAAGGAAATTCATTATACTTAGGAGGGAGAGGAATAAATAAAAAAAATGTGCAATTGCAGTGATACTAGGTATTTAAAAAGCATATGTGAGCATTTACTATGTTCTGGACATAGTAGTAAACATTTATATGCTTCGCCTCTTTTAATTTGTTTCTCTTATCAACTTTATGAGGTAGTTACAGTTTATGTTTAAGAAATCAAAGTTTCAAAAGTTAAATAGCCTGCCTCATGTCACACAGTTCAAAGGAGGTAGAGCCAGGATTTGAGCTGTAGTGTCTGATTTTGGAGCTTGCACTCTGAAATACCATGTAATATCGCATTGCTCAAAATGGCAGTGACAAAAACCACAACAGTTAATACTTGTTGAGTACTTACTGTGAAAAGGGCTTTATGTGGATTATGAGTAACCTGCTAAGTCCATGCAGAATATAGCAGTTCCTCTCCCAAAAAGGTTCTATGTAGATAAAGAAGTGGACACAAGGCTTGGGACTTTCCTTGGCATGAAGAAAGCAGCAAAATTACGGCTATAGTTTGCAGTGGTGCTGGTGGTGGCAGTGCCAGGACTTAAGAAACCTGTTTTCAGTAACAAGAGGATACAAGCTTGTTTGTAGGCTAACAAGGGGTCAAGAGAGGCAGCAATTGATAACACAAAAGGAAACAGAGTGTTGTTTATGCAGTAAAGTCTCAGAGGAGGTGGGAAGGAATGAGATTAAGGGCTTTGTCGAAGGTTTTAGCCTTGGGTAAGAGAGACACCTTTTCTTTTAAGATAGATAAGAAGAAAGGAAGGATGGGACAAAGCAAAAGAATAACTCTTGTCAGGGCTCTGAAGATGATACCCCAAAGTAGGATATCTTGGCATGCTGAGTACTTTGAACTGAAAGACTCTGGAAGAAGCTCAGAACCAATTTCTATCTGACCTTCTCCTCCTGCCCTTCTTTCTCTTTCAAAGTGAGTCACAGAAACTAGAGTTCCTCTCCCCGAAAGCAAGCCATAAAACCTGGAAAGGTCATCCTTCTCCTGTGAAGACCTTCATTCTCAAGGGGTCCTGCCCCATACCCAGGAAGAAGAAATGCTGCCCAGAGAGTCCAAGAAGAATCTGAACA
This sequence comes from Lepilemur ruficaudatus, assembly GCA_963574885.1. Taxonomy (NCBI): domain Eukaryota; kingdom Metazoa; phylum Chordata; class Mammalia; order Primates; family Lepilemuridae; genus Lepilemur; species Lepilemur ruficaudatus. Next base: position 34,409 of record CAUYRT010016212.1, on the reverse strand, counting down.
GACGGCTCTTTCTGGGTTTCCTCCCTCAGTCAGCTACCACTAGATCATACTCCTTTGTCCAATCACATTTCTACTCAACTTCATTGAGCCTAAGCATAAAAATAGACAGTTTTCTCTGGGCCTTTGGGTCTTCATTTCTGAAGGATTCTGTGTTATATAAAGCTTTGATTAAATAAATTTGTTATGCTATTCTGTTACTGACTTATCTTTTGTTAGAGGAATATCAGCTGTGACCTTCATGATGGGTCAGGAAAGGTATCACACGTTTCTGCCCTTATACTTCTTTGTAAAAGAAAATACATCTTTTCTCATTTATGTTAAGGCTGCCTAACCCTTTATGTGTAATAAACAGAGTTGGCCCTTTAATTCTGCTTTGATTCTGTCTTCCTCAAGGCCAAGAGTCTCTTGAAAGCACCAGATCACCAGGTTTTTGGCTGGCTTTGCATAGCATTTTAAAGGCATTTATCATGTTCCATTAGGAAATTCTTGTCACGTTTGCTTGCCTGATTATTTATTAACTTGATTAGGTATGTTAAAAGTGCTTTCCCTCTGTCATTCTGGTGATCTTATGGTGAATGTTTACAAAAGAATTAGTTTCACAATTTATTGCAGAATAATGTATAACTTGTTATTCACAGGATTTATGTACACAATTTAATGTAAATAGGCAAACATGTAAATAGTGTGTTTCCAAGAAAGAGATAAAACAAGCTAACAATTAGCTGCTGTTTGTCATGTAGATAAATTGGCAGCTGGAAGTGACAACCCATTACTTTATAATTAATTGACTTAGATCTTTTTTAAAATTAATTAGTTGAGAAGTACAGCCGGGCAAAGACTGATGTACCAGAGGCCTTCGGTACTCCCACCAGAAATCAAGGTCAAGCAAGTGATTATGGCTATTCCACCTTTCCACTGCCTGTGCAGCAGTAATTCAACCAGCCAGTTGTTGCTGATGGGCTCCCTAATTGTCTTTTTCAGGTTCTGTTGAGTCTTCCAGTAAATTCACAGATACTGTGTTTTCTAAATATTGACCTATCCTGATTATAGCTCTATTGTCCTGTAGATATTTAAAAATATATTATTGCTGAGTGTTTAGTACATGCCAGGTTCTACTGTGACCCAGCTATGCACTTTATTTCATTTTTCTTCAGAAAAATCTCTATGAATTAGGTATTCAAAGAGGTAGCATATATAATGGTGAAGCCAAGATCCAAACACCTGACTTCCTAGGTATAGATCCTGGTCCTGCTATTAACTGCTGTGTGACTTTAGATAAATTATTAATACTTCCTCATACACATATGTAGATTAAATTAGTTAATCTGTGTAAAGTTTTTAGGAAAAAATAGAGTTGTCACATGCTGCTATTACTTTCCTACATCGTCACCTGCTGATAATGATAGTAGGTACCTTTCTGAGTACTTACAGGCTTCTAAATCTTTTTTACATTTTAACTGACTTGATATCCCATGAGGTAGACGTACATGCATTGAATGAATCCCCATTTTACAGATGAAGGAACTGAGGCACAGAGAAGACTGATAACTTGCCCCAAGTCACCCAATTACCAGTGAAAGAACCAGGCCTTACTCTGGAAAGGCCTAGCATCAAGACCCATGTTATTAACCACCCTGCTGTGGCTGCCACCTTCTTCCAGCATCTTCTGCACTCCAAACACACTCAATGGAATGCAATCCCTGTAAGGAGCAGTGTTATTTTATGTTTTTATATTTTATGACTTTGTCAATACATGCACACTTCACCTGGAATGCTTCCCTTGCCTCTTTGTTAAATATCTATTCAGCTTTAAATATTCAACAACAACAATAAAATCACCTCTTCCAGGAAGCCTTCCTCAATCCTCAATGTTCTTATAATGGAATTTTTTGCATCTTTGCCTGTGGCACCACAAAATCACATGCTTACATTATATCTATAGCATTCTTATAATATATCAAATAATCAATTAAATACTATTTATTGATTAGTCAAATAATCAATAAATATTTATGAGTTCATCCATTACTTTTTACTAAATCCCTTCCCTCAAGGAGCTTGTGTCCTAGTGGAGGATGAAAGACTTTAAACCAGTGGAGAAATGAAAAATTAAGATAATTTCAGATGTTCAAAATGACTTTCGGAAAAGATAGAAAGGGTTGGTGTAGAAGGGGACTAGATGTGCTGCTTCAACAAGGTTGGTTGTAGATGAGGCTTGAATAATGGGAAGTAGCCAGCCATGCACAGATAAGCAGAGAGAGCATTTTAAGCAGAAGCACCAGCAAGTGTAAAGGTTCATTCATGGGATCAAGGTTGCGGCGTCTGAGGGACAAAAAGAAATGAGTGTAGCAAAGAATAACGTTAAAGTATGTACAGCTATTATTTATTTTCATGTTTACCTGCTTACCAAAACTGTGAATTTTTTAGGCTTAGGGCTACTTCCTACTTATCTTTGAATCCCCAATGTTTAGTATATTTCCCTAGACGATGGTCTTCTTTGGCCAATTGCCTGCATAAATCAAGTGAACTGTTATCTCAGATATCTTATTTCCCTTTTCTCTTGCTTCTGCCGTCTCCATACTTGTTACTCTTCTAAAATGAGTTCCACATTTCTCTTCTCTCTAGTCTCCTGTCCACATTTCTGTTTTCATTTGGTCCTACCTTCCCCCACATCTATTTCTCCAATCCCTTGATCTCTTTTGTTGTCCCAGGTAATTTTATCCTGAGCTACAGGGTTCTAGCAACAGATATGGTTTTGGGACAGGGAATGAAGCAACTCAGATATCTCCTGCCTTCCTCACAGACCCTGAAGAATTCCTTGTATTTTGGGGTCAGACACTAAAGCTGAAAACATAACCCAGGCCTGAGATCTTTTTTGGCAAATGAATGGAAGCTGGTTCTCTTTTAAGCTGTTGTTCTGGATGCTGGCTTTAGAAGAGGAGGGAATGAAGTGAGAAACCTTGGTGTTTCCAGCTCACCAAGGGACACATTTTATTGCTTGATTGCTCTTAGAGATTGAGGTTAAAGAAGTTATAAAAAAGCAAAAAGGAATGACCAATTTTAATAGTTAACTATAAAGGATTCCTAGAGTTCCTTTTCTTCCATCTGATAGAGAAAAGAAGCAACTCCTGTGCCTTTGTCTTGCAAGGCAGCTTTCATCTGCTCCACAGGAGTTTATACTGCTATTCAGGGGGAAAAGATAACCAAGGCTGAGTACAAACCTCCCCCGGGGCCTTAAAGGCCATCTCTTTAGTTGCAAATCCGCTGATCCCACAACTCTTGAACATACAGAATTTAATCAGCTGCCCTCCCATTTTTTTTTTTTTTTTCTTTCTTGCCTTTCAGGCAGTGGGTCCCACCTATGAAGAGTTTGGAATCAATTTTAAAAATATAAAATCTGCTTCTTCCTGCCTGTGATTGTTCTTGAGATGCCAGGCACAGCGACCTTGAGTCCCCTCCCCTTCTTCCCAGGCATTAGGAGGATTTCTGTACAGCCACCTTTATCCCACAGCTGCAAATACGACTGAGCCCAATGACCTTTTGTTGTGAAAGAAAATTTGGTGTTCTTTCAGAAGCTATTTTTTAGTGTTTGCTTTAGATACTAGTTGTCTTTTAAAACTCTATAAAACCTTTAATTATTCTAAGACACTGTAAAAGGAATTTTGGTGTATAAATACCTTCATTAGTAGGATGTTTTCCAGGAATCCAAAGGTAGAGAGACAATAATGTACAGATTATACTCGGGCTCTGGAGTCACAGTGCCTGGGTCAAAGACCTGCACCGACACTTACATCTGTGCCATCTTTGGAAAGTGATTCAGTGTCTCTTTGGCTCAGATTTCTCATGCTTAAATGAAAATAATGGTCTCACGTTATAGGGTTTGGGGAAGGAGTAAATGAGATGATGCACATAACGCTCTGAGCATACTGCCAAACTCAGTTTTGCAGTTTGAATAGAGGAGCAGAAAGAAAACAGGTGGGAGTACTGAATACTACATGTTGGTCCAGCTAGGTATCCTTGCCTGTGTTACTGACCTCCACACCCACAGGGAAGCCATTCACACAGATGTGCAAGAAGTCCCAGGAGGCACAGAAATTCTAACTTAGGCATGGGGTCCTCTTATTTGCCAATATCACGACAAAGCAGATTTAAAAAATACCATCAGAATTTTAACAAATAAGAAAGAAACCATCAAATCCAATCAAATTGAAAAAAAGTGACTACTGTGTGTCTAGTACTGGCTGGAGCTTTCTTAGAAATAGAAAAACAGAGACCTAGACACTACCTTCAAAATTGCAATATGGGAGTAATAAATTTTTTAAAAATTAGATCCCCATCTGGCGAAGGGCATATAGTTTTTGAGGAGAAAGGGCACATTTTACATTTATGTTCCTTAAAGCTCCGTGTGCAATATCCGATGCAGAGACAATGCTGACAGACGTGCGTTCTATCGGTCAGAGAGAATGTGCAATTTTTAATGTGAAGTGACATCTCACCCGAACAGCGGGATAATTACTATGAAACAATTAAGAGTGTGGATTTAGGAGACAGAATGTCTGAGTTTGAGCCTCAGTTCCCTCGCTTATCAGCGGTCTGACCTTGGGCAATTCGCTTTAAGCTCTAAGTGCTTTAATTTTCGCACCTGTCAAGTGGGAACAAGAGCAGTCCTTCCCCCAAAGAATTGTCAGCATTAAATGAGAAAATGCACCCAGGCACCAACTCACAGCACACACTCAAGTGTTCAATTAATAGTAGTTATTATTATTATTAGCAAAGTTTAATTTGTTTCATGTGTTCTTTCTCTGTAAAATTCATTTCTTTTTGACCTGTTTATAGGTTTGATTAAATCAACTTTGTCCTCACCAAACCACTTTTAGGTGCTAAATTGCCCGTTGAGAAATAAGAGTTAAGATTATTATATTAGAAAGGGCTCTTGAAGTTCTTCAATGGGAAATTTGGTTTTTTGTTTTGGAAGCAAAAGTGAGTTCATATTGTAAAAAATTGGCTGGTTCATCAAATGGATGTCATATTGACGTACGCATTCCACATAAGCAGCAACGAGACGATTAGTGGTTGGTTATCATGCCCTGCTAGTTAATTCAGATAACCAGGCATCAGAAAGACTACTTCTGCCTCTGCCACTGGCTAGCTCCGCAAGTCACCTCACCTCAGTGAACCTGCTTTTCTCAGCTTTAAAATGAGGATAATAGGATACTTCTACCCACACAGGAATACTGGGTGGTTTAGTTAATTGATGCTTGCATTATGCTTGGAGATAAAAGGCTTTATAGAAATATAAAGTATATTTAAAAAGAACAAAGTGATCTATTAAGAACGATGAAATATGTAATAGAACTAATAGATTGGGAAACAGAACCTGTAAGAAAATAAAGTTGGTGTCATACTAAATTAAAATATTGATTTAAGGGATTTCAAGAGCTCATTCAAAAGAGTATTTCTTTTGATACATATTAGTTAATTTCCGAGTGTTGCAACACCTTCCTTCTTCTCCAAACAAATTCTGACCTTATATATAGCACATTTTATTAATCCACTCCTTTATTGATGGGCACTTGGGTTGTTTCCACATCTTTGCAATTGTGAATTGTGCTGCTATAAACATTCTAGTGCAGATATCTTTTTAATAGAATGTCTTGCTTCCTTTGAGTAGATGCCCAGTAATGGGATTGCGGGATACAGTGGTGGTTCTACTTGTAGCTCTTTGAGGTATCTCCATATTACTTTCTACAGAGGTTGTACTAGTTTGCAGTCCCACCAGCAGTGTATGAGTGTTCCTATCTCTCCACATATGCCAACATTTATTGTTTTGGGACTTTTTTGATAAAGACCATTCTCACTGGAGATAAGTGAGTGATATCTCCTTGTGATTTTGATTTGCATTTCCCTGATGATTAGAGATGTTGAGCATTTTTTCATATGTTTGTTTGTTGGCCGTTAGTCTGTCTTCTCTTGAAAAGTTTCTGTTCATGTTCTTTGCTCACTTTTTGATAGGGTTGTTTGATTTTTTTCTTGCTGATTTTCCTGAGCTCTATACAGATTTTATTTACCAGTCCTTTATTGATGTGTAGCATGCAAATATTTTCTCCTCTTCTGTAGGTTGTCTGTTTGCTCTTGTGATAATTTCCTTGGCTGTGCAGAAGCTTTTTAATTTGGTCAAGTCCCATTTATTTATTTTTGTTATTGCTGGGAATGCCTTTGGGGTCTTCTTCATAAATTCTTTGCCTAGGCCAATGTCTATAACAGTTTTCCAACATTTTCTTCTAGAATTCGTATAGTTTCATGCCTTAGGTTTAAGTCTGTTATCCACTCAGCCACAAAAACAACGGTGATCTAGCACCTCTTCTATTATCCTGGATAGAGCTGGAGCCCATTCTACTAAGTGAAGTATCACAAGAATGGAAAAACAAGCACCACATGTACTCACCATCAAGTTGGTATTAACTGATCAACACTCAAATGCATGTATAGTAGTAACATCATCAGGTGTTGGGCAGATGGGAGGGGGAGAAGGAGATGGATATATTCACACCTAATGGGTGTGGTGTGCACCGTCTGGGGGATGGACACCCTTGAAGCTCTGACTCTGGTGGGGCAAAGGCAATATATGTAACCTAAACATTTGTACCCCTGTAATATGCTGAAATTAAAAAAAAAATTCTGACCTTAAAAATGGAAGGTGCTTATCTGAAAGTTGAATCTTTTCCACTCTCTATTATCAGTTACTCTGATCATTATAATCCTAACCCTTGATGTTGAGAGCATGATTCTAAAGATACATATTTTATTTTTATGGCATTTTTTCTAGGTCAAAGGTCAGAGACTGTCTATCTAAGAGAGTTAGCTGGATAAAAATTTTTAAAAGAATAGTTTAAAAGACACTTTTCCCCTTTCCCCCATTCAATTCAATTCAAACACCAGTTTGACTTTTTTCTGCTTGTGGTAATAAAAGCTGACTTGACCAAAGTGACTCTTTTTTTTTTCTTTTTCCTGTTTTATCGTTAGATCTAATACCTACTCCTGAGCCATCTGGTTTGACAGCCATAATAGCTGAAATACTTTCCCTTGCAGTCTTTAGAAATGCCCCCTAGAGGCAAATGAGCATTTGGCAGAACCAGTAAATATAAGTATAAAAGGACATTTCCTGCTTGTTCTTTTAAAGGTGGAGTATGGAGGAGTCAGAGAAAGGGGTAGGAACACCTGCTGTCTACTTGACAGGTTTATAGAGCCATATCAGGTGGGACATGCATTTTCAAGGCCTATTTTTCAAGGCCCAGAGGAATCTGATCTCATTTCTATTCCACAGCAAATAATAGCATGTTGGTATTCAACTGTGTGTGTCAGTGACCTTGGATAGTTTTAGAAGTTTGCAGAAATCACCCTTCACACTAAAATACATTTATTAGTACTGACTTTAAGTTCTTGGAGTAATCCCAGTTTGTCCATCTTTCTTATTACCCTTATCAATGATTTTTATTGACTAACTACAATCTAACAGATAAGACTTTTGAGGGGCCGTGGGCTGAGATCTGAGAAACAAACACAAAACACTCCATCCACTCAAAAATGTAGCTTTGATTGACTTGGAGCAAGGGTGCCTTCTTCTAGAGTCATGAAGTAGCCTTTCGTGACAATAATTTACACATTGTTGTATTTTGCACATTACGTATTGATCATGTCTCATTAATCTTTTGCATAAATTGCTTAGCATGACATAAATCAGGCTAAAATGAAGAGATTAATCAAACAAGAGACATTTGGGCTTTTTGCTTCCTTCGGTATTGCACAAAAATATTGGGGATTGGTTCAAAAATTAAAGCCAATTGGCCTTTCATCAATATTACTGCAGGTGAATGTCAGAGAAGACCCAGAGGGACACAGGGGAAAAAATATCAGAGAGGAGGGGTTTCTGGTTTGCCATATTTCTCTTGAACAGTGCGTAATATTTTGAATTTGTTTTTTAAATTTGCTCAGTAAAAGTGCCTGTCAAGTTCATGCACTAGATCTAAAGTTTACCACAAGGAGTCTAGTCATTTCCAATATTTTTTTTAGACAATAAGTTATAAATAACACAAACAATGACAGGATTGTGTTGGTTTCCTCCTGACGTACCCTGGCTGAGGGCCTTGGTCATAATCCTTAGGTGGAAAGGAGGAATTCTGTCTGAGCTACAGGGCAGATCCATGGCTTTTTCCAAGATTAGCCTAAGGGGCAGCTTTCAGGAAGCAGGACTCCTAGCCAGGCACTTGTGGGGTTTCTGAATTATTTATTGTGCAAGAGGGCTCTTGGTATTGAGCACAGGGAGTGTGGTTTCCCAGGCCACAAAGGCTTAAAATAGATGCCCATCTTTCCCCTTTACACTGTTTATGTACAACCAAATTATCCATTCTCCCCTTCCCCCCGACATATATATTTTTTTCCTCCTAGTGGCAAGGGACAGTAACACTTAATTTCTGCTTATTAGGAGTTGCTCTCAGTATGGTTCCGTTCCCCAAGGGAGAGCTTGTGTAATGAGTGATGCAGAACCACATTCATAAATTCATTGTGATTCATCTCAGTGCTATGACAAATGGCAGGCTCTCAGAAATTAGCATTGCATTTAAGCACAGCCACATAACTGGAAGATTGCTTCTGGGCATGCTGTGTGGCTCATGATTTTCCATATTCCTAAAGTGTGAGCCTTAATGATTCATTAATTACAAGGTATTATCTGAACCAGTTGGCTCATCATTAATTGGCACATGATTTGCTCAGCTAACTTAAGGCAACTGCTGTTTTACCCTGATTCCTTGGGTGAAGACTCGGGGGGTGGACCCTGGCGGCCTTACTACTACTTACTACAGCCTGTACATTCATCTGGCCATATCACTAATGGCAGGCTTCCATGCCCTCAGCATAAACAGTGATCTTAACTGACCTCAAGGGAGTCTTGGAGGATAAAGGATTATATCATGTGACCAAAGGGAATTATGTCTGCTTCCATTTGCCTTGTACAGAGTAGGTGCTCAACACATATTTGACCTTTGTATGATTTTATTATTGTTTTCTTATCAGATTGGAAATTGATGGGTAGTAGTGGGGAGAAACAACCTTAGGAAGTGACTATTTATTTCTTATTTTTAGACAGAAAGACTTCAGTTCATTTATTATCATTGCAACAACTCAGATCAAAGTAGATGTCTTTGTCCAGCCTGAACCCCAGCTGTTCAGTTCAATGTGGTTCAAAAGTATTTATTGAGCATCTATCACATGCCACACTAAGCACTGTGCTATATGCCAGGAATAGAAAAATGGTCCCTTGAGGATCCCACAGTCTTAAGAAGAAGAGCCAGGCATGAAAATGTGCCATGCGAATATGCCAGATGTGCTTTTAGAAGTGCTTCCCAGAGTTTGATCTTGAATGTGAAGAGGAATTAATCAGGCAAAAATAACTTTTGCCATGTGTGGTGTTTCGCCTTCTTTTCAGACCTTATCAAATCGCCAGTGCCTAAGAGTGAAAGTTGATTCTTACTTCTCAGTGTTCTATTCTGGAAGCTTCCTTGAACATGCGGATCCCAGAGGGAAAGGAGATCTTTAAGGAAAAGTATGCTTACTGACCACTGAGCTCCTTTGATTGATTGCAAAGTAGATTCAATATTATCTAAGAGGAAGAATGCCCATGAGCTTAGCTTCAGGGTCCTACATGGACCTTATCCAACATTCTTTCTTAGTGTTCAAAACACAACAGGGGTTGACAAACTTTTTCAACATAGAGCCAGGTGGTAAATAGGTCTTGCAGGCTGGGTTGTCTCTGTTGCAGCTACTTGACTCTGCTGTTGTAATTTGAAAGCAGCTAGCTATACACAATGGGTTAATGAATGTGCATTTTTTTGTTCTGATAAAACTTTATAAAAACAGAAACAGGGCTGGATTTGGTCCCTGGCACATAGTTTGCTGATGCTATAGAATTAAACAAATATATCTTACTATCGTTTGAGGTCAAAAAGATTTTTAAGGTAAATGTCAGAACTTCAGATATTGCATATTTACACCAGGATTCTAAACAAATTTTTAAATTCTTCTTATTTAGTATCTCCTTTACATAAAATATTATGCTAAGGGATAGGCATAAAAAGAATTGAAACTTGGTGCTTGCTCTAAGGAGCTTACAATTTAGTATAAAGGCAAATTTTTTAACACATGAGAAGATACAGGCCTTGAGAAATGACTTGCTCTTGTTTAGACGGTAGCAAAGCCAGAGCTCAGAGAATCAAGCCTCTGTGAGTTCAGGACTCTTTTTTTCTACCTCAGCGTTTGATTTGATGGGTAAAGATCCTTGGGTGAGAATGGATTTTATGAGGAAAAAGAGAGGGTGTATGATTCATCCACATTCTCACACCCTGAAATCTGTGCTTCAGCCACCTGCTAGAAATAACTTTAAAAAGAAATTGAAGCTGTTTCCTTTTTTTTAATTTCAGCATATTACAGTAATACAAATATTTAGGTTATATATATAGCCTTTGCCCCACCAGAGTCAGAGCTTCAAGTGTGTCCATCCCCAGATGGTGAGCACTATACCCATTAGGTGTGAATATACCCATCCCCTCCTTCCCCCCTCACCTGCCTGACACCTGATGAACGTTACTACTATATGTGTCCCTAAGTGTTGATCAGTTAATACCAATTTGATGGTGAGTATATGTGGTGCTAGTTTTTCCATTTTTGTGCTACTTCACTTAGTAGAATGGGCTCCAGCTCTATCCAGGATAATACAAGAGGTGTTAGATCACCATTGTTTCTTGTAGCTGAATAGTACTCCATGGTATACATATACCACATTTTATTAATCCACTCCTGTATTGATGGGCACTTGGGTTTTTCCACATCTTTGCAATTGTGAATTGTGCTGCTATAAACATTCTAGTGCAGATGTCTTTTTTATAGAATGTCTTGTTTTCCTTTGGGTAAATGCCCAGTAATGGGATTGCTGGATACAATGGTAGTTCTACGTTTAGTTCTTTGAGGTATCTCCATATTGCTTTCCACAGAGGTTGTACTAGTTTGCAGTCCCACCAGCAGTGTATGAGTGTTCCTATCTCTCCACATCCTCGCCAACATTTATTGTTTTGGGATTTTTTTGATAAAGACCATTTTCACTGGAGATAATTGAGTGATATCTCCTTGTGATTTTGATTTGCATTTCCCTGATGATTAGAGGTGCTGAGCATTTTTTCATATGTTTTTTGGCCATTAGTCTGTCTTTTCTTGAAAAGTTTCTGCTCATGTCTTTTGCCCAGTTTTTAATGGGGTTGTTTGATTTTTTTTCTTGTTGATTTTCCTGAAACTGTTTTCTTAACAATGATCAGAGTCATGGCTTGGTTCATGCTAACAAGAGAATCGTCCAACTTCCCATGTTGCCAGGAGTTCACTGCTCAATTCGTATTCATCATAGGCATCTACCCGCCTTCAAAAGAGTTTTGTTGTGATTTGTGAAAAGAATCTCATCTTTTCCTCAGATCTTCATAATACTCACAAATAGAAAAACAAAGATTTATCATTGTTAAAGCCAAAGAAGTCATTGGGAAAATTATTCTATGGTATTTTGATTTGAATTAGAATACTAAATGTAATACAACTGCCACGTTCAAAGATCTTTTTGCAGTCTCATTCTTATTGAAATCTCTATAGCATTTGATAGTGTTTTTTGCTACTCACTTTTTGGAAAATTCTCTTAAATTCCATGACATAGAACTCTCTTCAGAAATGGAGATGTTTCCCAAACAATAGTCCTGAGATTTCTGTATTCTGAGTTTTTTATTTTATTTTATTTTATTTTTTTAGCCCTTATCGTTTCATAGGGCTTTAGCTCTTACCTCCTCTAATTGAAAACTGGAGAAAGAAGACAGAGAAAACATTTATTCAGTACTTGAAGTATGCTAAAGATCTCAAAATAGAAAACTGTGATCCTTTCCTTCAGAATTTTGTGGTCTAATGGGGGGGGCATGTGGAGAGAAAAACAAAAACAGGATATTGACAATACTACAGCTCATGGATGTCAGTGGAGGTATGTGTACAAGGCACAGGGACAAAAGGTGAACACCTCTCAGAGCCTGGGGTGTGGAGAGGCAGCTATGAAGGCAGCCTGAAAGAGGGAGAGCTGTTCTGAATATAGAAATCTGAATATAATTTATAAGGGTGAAGAGGGGTAGGTTTGATTCTCCAAGACTGAATTTGCTGCTCCTTGGTAATTACAGACTATGACAATTTTGACACTGGCTTATCATTATTGCCCATTTCCCTATTGCCTCCCTCCCTAGATCAGAGCTTCTGGAGGACATCATTGTTCATCATTGTATTTCTACACCTAAGCAGTGCCTGGCACCTGAGAGGGGCTCAGTAATATTTACTGAGAGATAGAAATGACCTTTCCTACTTGAAAATGAGTCTCAGCAATGGAAAGAAAGCAAATTTATTTATGACCAAATATCTAGCACTGGGAGATGTGGACATTTAAACATATGTCTAGATGAGTCCTTCCCCTTTTTACTTCAATTTACCTGGTTAGACATCTCGGGTTTTACCTTCACTCCTGAGCTCCTGTCTCAGGTCTCCAGTTCCTTTTCAGACATTCATCCTAAGTGTGCTGCCTTACACTTAGCATGATCAAAACAGAGCTTCTCAACTTTCCCCTGAGTAGAGATGTTTCTGTCTTTCTGTGTGATATCAACACATAATTTCCCTTTGTAGTCTTAGACTCTAGGGTGTAGAAGTTAATTAAACAAGAATATAGAAGACAAGAATCATTTGGCTGACAGAATTTTAGAAAATTTGGCACATGACATTGCCTATACCATGATAATTAGCCCTCAACTCTGAATAAACTTGTGGAACAGCACCATCTGACAAAGTGTGAGACACAAACATAAGACACCTATGTGATTTTACACTTTCTCATAGCCATATTAAGAAAAGTAAAAAAAAAAAAAAAGAAAGAAAAAGAAACAATTTTAAATTGTTTTTGAAATTAATTTTAAAAAATTAATTTTAATGACATATTTTATTTAACCTAATGTATGTAAAGTATTATTTTAATGTGCAATAAATAAAACACTCTTATTCAAAACATTTTACATTCTTTGTTTTTTTTTTTCATGCTAAATACTTGAAACTCTATGTGTATTTTATGCTTGCTTGATAGCTCATCTCAGTTTGGATTAGCCACATTTCCACTGCTCAATAGTTACACATGGCTAGTATTTCACAACATAGTTCTAGAGAGTTTTTCACAAAGACTTCATAAGCTATAAAATAACATTAAATTTCCAGGTTTCCTCCCATCATTTCTTTCCCTTTTTCAATTTATATTTTTACTACTCAAATCCAACTGATTGGAAGGTAGGTGGAGGTAGGCAGAAATACTAAAGAGGAAAGCTTATCAGATAAAAGACCAATGCTGCAATTATAGCCTTTTATCTTGATGCATTTCTGTTCTGAAAAATCCCGAATGTATTTGACAGACATGTTCACAGGAGTGATATGGCTACAAGAGTGCTGTGGCTGAATTCAAGATCTGGAGAATATTTAGGAGAAGTCTTCTAACTCATGTGGGAATGGAAGCCATGATGGAGCATCTGACCGTGCAAAGTCCTTTTGCTTGAATATATTCACAGATGGATTGTAGAGATGGAAGAAGATTAAATGTTTTCTTCTCATTTTGCATTTCTGCCTCTTTTATTTAACTATGTGTGGTTATTCATAAACATCCCAACATGATATTCATTAACCACCTAGTAGTCTTTATCTTCAAAGAATTTCTTATGTCCTAATCACAAGACCAGAATGCTCCCTGAGTCCTTCCTTTCCTTCTTCTCTCTTCAGTTGAATACAAAGTCCTGTAAATTCTTTATTGGTAGAATTGCTTACATCCTATTCCTTTTGTTTTATTCATACTGTTGTCTTTGTGGCCCCCAACTCGATCACTTCATAGTTTGACCATGCAATGAACTCTCAAATGATTTTGCTATCCCGAGACTCTTTTTGCTTCTCATCCCATTTTACCATCAAATTCATCTTTCTAAGATACTGCTTTAAGAACAATTCTCTTCCTCAAATTTCTCTTCACCTAATTACAACAAAAACAAAACTGTCTAATCTCTTCACTTTATAAATGAGGAGATTTAAATTGAATAATAGTAAGTCGCATATCCCTAACCCATATAACATAAAAATGAGAGAGCTAGATTTAAATCCAGGCTTCCTGAGTGGTAGTCTTGTTTGCTTTCTACTACACATCCTGCCTGTAGAATAATGTCCAAACTCTAACCTTTATTCCAGGCTCTGCCCATTTCAAATCCCATCTGTCAAGCCAATTTTCTTTCTACTGGCCATACCCAAACCTGCCAACACATTATTCCTAAAGAGCCATGCAGCCAGTCATAGTGCAAATGTTTATTGGGCATATTGTGTGTAAGACATTCTGTTAGACACCTAAAGGGACTAATTTTCACAGGCTGCGTGGTATGGCTATGTGGAAGACCAGGCTAGAAAGGTAGGTGAAGGCCAAAGTACTAACAATGTTGGAAGTAAAGTTAGGACTTTGAGACTATTAAATAGACTGAACAGACAGCTTTTGAGTAAGAGTATGAGAAGACAAATCTGTCAAAGTGTACAGAACACATTAAAGCCAGAAGAGCTTGGAGTAACCCTGAGGTTGCAAAGTGGCTCATGGAAAGAATTAAAGCTTGTGGATGTTTTTGTTTGGCTCATATGCTGATTTTATGTGTGTGTGTGTAACTAAAATTAATCACTAATGTTTAAAACTTAGACTTTTATATAAAATCAATATTTTAAAATCCTCCTTAGAAATTAAATAATCTGACAAGACAGGGCATGTATTCCCAATTGGCATGAATCACCAGGCATTGATGGGAAGTTGATTAATTTAGACAGGGCATGCTCTTGCTAGCTGGATTCACTTATGTATGTTACCTGCCAGGCACTTTAAGCCTTGGGACAGATTCTTTAACTAGACGTAGGACTATTGATAGGAAGGAGTGAACAAGAGAGTAGTATCAGAAACATTGATGACAGATTGAAACAAACAAAAAAAGAGTCAGGCCATACTGATATGATTTGTGTGTACTTTCAATGTCCTTTAAGGCTTAACTTGAGCATGCTTGCAAACTCGCTGGGTTCAATGTGTCTTCCCTGTGTGAGCACCCCATTGCCCTCTGCTTCCTTCCACATTGTTTTCTAATGATTTGGTTTTGTGTATTCTCCTTCTAGATTGCTTAGTAAATAGTGCTCCTTTGGCTACCCTATCTGAAAGAAAACTAAGCTAAAAGAATTAGAGATGAATTAAAATTTAAATATAAAAAACGAGACATTATTGATATTAAAAGAAATTTTAGGGAAACATTTGTGGGAAAATAGTTTTGGGAAGAAGAGATCTTACTGCTCAAGACTTAAAATCCAGAGCCATTAAAAAATGAGACACATTTAACTGCATAAAAGTAAAATATATTAAATAATTTTATGGCAAAAGATTATACACAAAATAAAACACTAAATGATTCACTGGGAAAATGTTTTTGCAACACACATAACAGATAAAGGATTACAGTTCCTGAATATATTATGAGCACCTACAAATTGATAAGAAAAATGATGAATTACAAAATATATATTCACATATATATTGAAAATGCTGGCAAATATCAATTCACAGAAGAAACCCAATTAATCTATAAGCATAAAAAACCACTCAGTTTTACTCATAGTCAGGAAAAGGTAAAGTAAGACAACAATCAAATATCACTTTTTGCTCTTCAAGTTGCAAAAGGTAAAAAAAAAGTTGTAACCTTTGAGTGCTGGTGAGGACACTGGGACATGTCATTTTCATATGTTGATAAGGGGAACATAAATTGCGACAGCCTTTTGGGGATTAATATGGTGATGTGTATTAATGTAAAAATGAACACAAAGTTTGACCCAGCAATTCCACCTCTGATAATCTATCCTATAAAAATGAACGCACTGGTGCATAAAGATATGTGACATGTGTACAAGGATGTTTACTACAGCTTTGTATGAAGTGGCAAAGCACTGGAAACAACATGAATGTCCACCAACGGAGATAGCGTAGAATAAATTACAATATATTTATACTGTGGGATGTTATGTAATCTCATGTGAGAAATGTAAGATGCTGAGTGAAGGAGATAAACAACAGATAGGTAGATAGACACAATGATATGATCACAGAAAAAATGATAAGCTCTATGTATATGTCTGTATGTGGAACATAGAAAACATGGAAGAACATAGAGGAAGATATGGAAGGAAATGCACCATTTTGTTAAAATGGAGAGGGTGAAGATTTGTGGAGTGGAGGGAGATCATTTAAACTATTTAAAGATATTTGTACATTTTCACTTGTTCTAAGTACATTGTTCTAAGTACTCCATTTTGTATCCGCAGTTTCCTCACAAAGCCTCACAAAATATGAATTTGTCTGTTTAGGTACCTCATCAGATTCACTACCTGTTAACTAAGCCTGTTAATAATTCTTTTACAGTATCCTTCACCTCTCAATTACCAAAACCTTGGAAACACTGCTTGGAAGCTCCCAGGATGAGATAACTTGTGCAGAGATGGCAAATGGAATGGGTACTGTTTCTCCTCATTGCCTCGCTCCTCGCAGACGTAGCCGACCTCCCCACCCATTCCCACAGATCCTGCTTTAGCCTAAGAGCTTCTCAACACTGGTCTTGAGGCTGCTGCTGAAAACCAATCAGAACTGAAGGTAAAATGACACCATTTGCCTTTCCTGGTATAGTAAAAACAGCATGTACTTGGACGTCAATCACACATTTATCCCTGTGTGACCTGGAACATGTTAATAAGCCCATCTGAGCTTCAGTTTCCTATAAGTTTGGGCATTATTTCCTTGACAGTTTTCTTATGAAGAGTAAGTGAAATCTTATCCAACTTGCAAGGGCCCTTTGTCATCTCCCTGCATTTGCTTATATTTCGTTGAAACTTTTGGCTTAAAATGCTTACTGTTGTTACTTTGCTCTTACTTATGCTTGATCCACTGCATTTGGATGTACCACTGAGAGGAAGATATTGATTCAGTTTGATCTGGAAAACAATGACTCTTATTTTCTATTCATTCTACCCATTGCCTCTGGGGCAATTGCACCAAGAACAGCTCTAATGTTTAGCTTGCTCTCCCAAAATTCAGGGTCCTCAGTCATGCTCATCTGTTGTCATTGATTCATGGACAATCATATATCTAGCCAACTATCATCCAGGTGTTATTCTCATGTTACATTTATCTTGAAATCTCTTAGCAGATTCTAAATTCTTTCACTCCTTTTTGCCTGCACTATGCACTGAAAGCCTTTGGCAAGTGTGTAAAATATACTGTATATTTGGGGTTACGTGGAACATACTGTGCAAGAGTTGTTATGAACTTCAGTGAAGGGATATGAACCAATCCAGAATAGAACCTAGAAAACGTCAGGTTCTCATCCATTCATCCATCCATCCATTCGACTGAACACATACAAACTCAGTGCTAGGCCCTGGAATAGATGTTGGGGATTTAACAGGGATCAAGAATGACAAACTCCCTTTTTTCTCTTGTGATGGTTCTAGTGAGAGAAGACAGGCAAAAACCAGTTGACACTAAATAAATAAATAACGTGATTTTAGTGCTAAGGACTATGAAGGAAAGAAAGAGACAGAGAAAGAAAGACACAGAGAGAGAGAGAGAAAGGGAGGGAGGGAAGGAAGGAGGGAAGGAAGGAAGGAAGGAAGGAAGGAAGAAAGGAAAGGAAAGGAAAGAGGAAAGGAAAAAGAAAAAGAAAAAGGAAAGGAAAGGAAAGTAGCTCTGAAAACAAGAAGACTAGCTTAAAGCCAGGAGTTAAAAAAGCTCGAATGCAGTGATTAAATTAGAGGTCTAGAAAATAGGAAGTCAGCAAGGTTGGGAGGAGTAATCATATCTCAGGCAATTGATATGACATAGTGGTCAGGAGAATACACTGAAATGGGCCAGATGCAAGGGAATGGGGCTTCTTTCTGGGAAGGAATTTTTCTTAGGTTCTGGACCAACAGGTTGGTAGGAGTGAGGAAAATGGCTGCAACTAATTAAGTAAGGACTACAGGAACTGTAGGAAGGATTTTCTTTCCAAGATATATTGGATCTGTTACATATTTGGCAGGTTTTCATAATTTCTTTTATTTCAAAGAAAGTGGATCAAAGGTCAGATATGATTATTGCACAAACATAAATTTTTTTTTCCTTCCTCTGGGGGTGTCACAATGAAGCCCCTTACAAATTCTTCACACAGGTTACAGACCTCAGCACAATGCTTTGGCTTATGATTAAACTGCAGCAACAAATTAGATGCAATTAAATGTTTCCAACTCTTCCACATACCTGAACCCAAAATTGTGAAAAAAGGGCGTATCTCAGGTAATTAATTGCCAAGAAATATTTAATAACCTCTCCTTTGCTACATTTAACATGAGGCATGGGTGCTCTATTCCAACTTAGTCATAAAGTTCCCTGGAGCCATAGACGTGTTACTACGGCACTCTAAAGGAAAAACTCCAAACACAAAGCTTAATTAATTTGCAACTCTTGCCACACCACTTCACACCTGAATACTTTATCCTTTGGCCATAGGTAATATAACTACAGTGTACTGTAGTAACATCCACTTTATAGGCAGAACTTTCATCTACCCACAGTTTCCTCTTTGTGAAACCGCTTAGCTGACTGTCTCAAAATGACAGTAACCAAGCTCCTCTCTTTCTTTGTAGCCTCACAGATTAAGGAGCCTACTGAATTCAGGAAAGAGACTATTTTATGCCATCATTTTGCTCTAATAACAGAGCAGAAACTCCTTTAATGTTAAGATTCTCTAGAGAAGGATGTTGTTTTTAAAGTATTGACTCTCAAGAAGCAAAAGTAGCTGGCAGCTTGCAAAATATGTAATGCATTTGTGCCAGCTTTCTCCGCATGGCCCATTTCATCTCTCAAGCATATTTAGAACAGGAAATATTGAAAGAAATTGTATCTTTAAAAAAATATCCAAATATGTAAGAAATATGTATCCAAATATAGTGGATAAATGTCAATTACTGTTGTCAAAATTTGCAAAGGCAGATCTCATTGGCTTTGGATTTAGCATGCTAGATGGTAGTGGAAATGAGTATGATATTTGCATTTAAGGAAATGTTTGCTGACCCAATTGGGGAGGGTCTGAAGGTTCTGCTGGTGACAGAAAGAAAGTTAATGTAAAACTTCAGCTTTTCCAAATTGAGCTTTTCCAAAACTAATTAAAAAATAATTGCCTTAATGTTGAAAAAATATGAATTTTATTTTGTGCTTTAAGGTAAATTGAGTTTCTCTGTCTCTATACATTTGTGTATAACTCAAAGAGCTATTTGTTATGTATTTGACTTGAGAATAAGGCAAATGCAGTTAGATTGTGTACATTTTATACCAGTGCAGCTGGTTGGAATGTGAAAAATCCATGTATTTTGATTATGGTTTGTTTTTTACTCCATTTACCAGTTTTTCATGCTTTTCATTTTTCCCATCTGCTGTTTTCCTGTCCTGTGTTCTCTGCCTCAAACTCTCCCCTCTGGTTCTAACACAGATCCTCAACAGAGACAGATGTATCCTTCGGTTTGGTTTTATGTGATTGCCTTCAGGACCACCTTGTTGTTGTTGTTGTTTTTTTTCCCCTTGGTCTTGGCCAGAGACTAATTTTTGTGTTTGGAAATATATCAGTCATGAAAAACCTTCTGAGATCTCCAGAGAAGATGCCCTTTCTCTCTCCTTCCTTTGGAAGCGTATCTGGATAAGTTCGGGGGAATGACCACTAAGCTCAGAGTGAAGTGTTTCAGAGGGTCGAATTTGCAATCAATGTCCATTTCCTGGGGCTAGAGGGGGTTTCTCCTTTGTGTCTCAGTGTTTGTGGGGAAAGGTGAGTTCTGTCAGTCTGCACTGAAAAGCTTGGCAGAGTGTATATGAAAAGAGGCATGTAGACCGGCTATTTTTAAGAAGCCAGACATGCTTTTTGCCATTAAGACCTGAAATCTTCTTGAACTCATGGCTTCTCCGTAGGAACACAATACATGAGGGCAGAAGGACAAACTCCCTGGAGATTTTGAGGGTTCTCAATTGATATAGTTTCAGAATTTGCAATTTTGAATTGCAAAGACCAGCAAGCAATCATGCTGGCTTCTTGTTCAGGGTGGCTCCTCTGAGGATTTCAAAAGCCGGACTGGCCTAAGAATTACCTGGGGATTTCTTTAAAAGTATAGATTCCTTTCTTCACTCCCAGAAATTTTGATTTAGTTGGTCTGGGATAAGGCCCAGAAATTCATAAGACAAAGAAAAAATCTAAAACAAAATAAAATAGAAATCCCCAGCTGACTCTTAACGCTCAGCACAGCCAGGTTGGTGAGGCCATCACTCTTGTCACACTAACCAGCTTATTTTGGAACTGAACCCTGAACTTAGCCTCATTAGTACCACATGCTGGATACGGCAGCTAACTGGTTTCATTTGAGAATATATAACCTTGTCTCTGATCTTGCTAGAGGGCATCGATGTGGGAAAATAACCCTTGACATTATTTGCTAGCATAGCTCGATATGTGATTTTAATGCTGTCCTTTAGTTCCTCACTATATGATTTCAGAAACTGTTTTCATCTTCAAGAAAATATCTACATTTGAGTGGAGAAAAAAAAGGGAAATTGAGTTTAGAAAAAAGTCAGGGCAATAACCATTTCCTAAAGCCTTCCTCTCTCAGTGAGAATTATTTCACACATTTTTATGACCTTCTTAAAAAATCTGAATTTAAATCTTTTTTTCCAAGCAGGAATTACACACCTTTTAATGATTTACCATAACTGTTAGAAAGAAATGTCCTTGTTATCTTTTTAATTCCCTCCCAATCCCCCCAAACAAAGGCTGTATGCAGTGTGTGTGTGTGTGTGTGTGTGTGTGTGTGTGTGTGTGTAGTCATTAAACACTGACAGTTCATTTTTTCTTCAAAGGCAGGCAGACATGATCCAACTGCAAGGTTATCTCATTGTTTGCAATGGTGTATGTTTCCGTATACCGGCTTGCTTTTGCCCCTCTTATGACCATTCTTGAAGGAGAAAATCAAAGAATAATGAAGTCAGTTTGTACCACGATAAGGCTTAATAAAAAGGATATGGTTCAAGAAAAAAAAAAATCCTCAAAAGTCCATTCCTTAAAGAGCGTAAAATATTTTAATGGCTCAGTTGATTTATCTAAGTCTACCTGGAACACATTAACCAAAATGGTTTACTGAGTAATCTCTTTTAGGCAGGACCACAGTAGAAATACTAAAAAGAATCTGGGAGCTCAGGAAAGCTCTGTGCTCAGTGAAGCTGAAGAAAGCCCCAAGCTGCAGATGGAAGCAATGCACACTGATTAGCATCAGTGAAAAAAAAGAGATAAGGACATGTTCCTAGGGCTGTGCTGCTATGTTCTGGGTCATTGGTTCACAGACTTCAGTGTGCATAAGAATCCCCTGGTAAGCTTGCTGAAAATGCAGATTCCTGGGAATGCAGATTCCTGGGCACCATCCCTTGGGATCCTGATTCATCAGGCCTGAAACAGCAGCAAAAAATAATTAGCCAGCTCTGTGATTTAGATTACACTTTGAGGCATATTACTCTAGATAATGTATTTGGTGAAAATAAAATCATATATCAAAAGTAAATATTTTCCTCATTTGTAAAGGAATGATAAAGTGAGTATAGAAAATATGGGAACTTCAGAAAAATAGAAAGAAGAACACAATTCATCAAGTGCTCCTTGTTTGAGCATTCTGTGCCATTTTTCTGCTAATCTCTCCTCTTCTCCTTTTTTTTCAAATTCTGGTGGATTTTTCTCCATGGGTTACCACCTCTGGCTGGAAGTTACTCTAATTCCTCCTTTGAGTCATGTATCTCCAATTTTCCTTTGACTAGTCCCACTTAGATGTTCTACTATCATCTTAAATTTAAGCGCATCTAAAATCAATCTCATTTTTTTTTTTTTAACCGTTAGAACTGTCTCTGTTCTTTTGTTAACAGGAACAATATTCTCACCAACACATGAGAGAAGCTTCTTTGTTTATTTTTCACATCATTTTCTAAGTGCTCTTTGCAATCTGTCCACAGCAGACATCAGTGTGCATTCATATAGCTGCACTGACTTTGAAGTGTTGAAATATTTTCCTCTGCCTTTGCCCTGAGGCCCCTATTACTTCTCCTGGACCTCCCCAACAACCTCACAAGATCCAGCAATTAAAGGGTTTACACTTAGTCCTAGAAAATCTGCTCTCATCATCAGTCTCCCCTGCTTTGAAACCTTATTGGAATAATAGATAAATACTAGATAAGTATTGAATTGAATTAGGTGAATTCAGTTCAATAAATTATCAAGAGTTTACTATGTGATAAGCACCAACAAGTTGGTATACTGGCAAATTACAAAGATGAACCAGATAGAAAATTTAGAAGATGTGATATGAACTTCAATAAGGATAGAAGGTATAATATGATAAGAAAAGAGGTGCAGAATATTATATAATTCAGTTGGAAAATTTTGTTCTGAATGTCATCTAAGGTCATTGGGAAGATGAGTGCTTGCCTTACAAGATATCTTGGAAGTCTCTCTTATCTGCTTTTCCATGGCCTCAGGCCTCCATGGCTTCTGGTAATACCCTTGACTTTCCCTGCTAGCTCTGTAATTTGACCCTTTTTTTTTTCTCATGGAAACAACTACAGTTTCAATGAGCAATCAAATGTCCCAGGCAAAAGGAAGATTAATTTTTTTATTTTTTTGTCTTCAATCCTTCTTGTTAGAACCTATGCTGCTATGGTGTTTTATAGCTTGATTTGTATTGGAAAAAGACTGAAAAGTATTTTTTACTTTACTTTTTCTACTATACAAATAAATAATTAAAAATCCCCATGTCTCACCCACAAAAGAAAAATATTATTTGTATTTTAATGTATTTTTGGTTTCATTTCTATTAATATTTTTATGAAGTATGAGATTATGAAAACATTATTTTATATCTTGCTAAAAATTAACATTATAAGATACCCTTATTACTAAAATTAATTTTTATAGGTCATTATTGCCATCATAACATTCCTCCATACTTCAAATCACCTAGTCATTCCTCATTGTTAGAGATTTAGCTTTTAAAAAATTTTTAGTGCTATTATGAGCAAGGCTGTATTATTTATAATAAATATGATTGTACATACAGTTACTTTTCATATTATTACTATAATATGTATTCTGAGAAGAGGGTTTATGAGATACTTAAGTGGTTTATATTTCTTAATAAATACAGCCAAATTACTTTCCAAAGGATATTTTAAATCAACTTTTACTTCTACAAAGAAAAAAAGGAAAGATCCATTCTATCACACCTTCTTCACAATAGTATTATTTTAATGCTCATTTAATGAGCAAAAACTACATCAATTTTTAATTACTATTAAAATTGAACATTATTTTTCCTGTTTGGTAACTAGATTCTTTTTTTAGAATCACTATATTATCAGTGCAAGTGCTGATGATTCTGCCTTGAATCAAGGTTGAAAACAAATATCTGGTACAGTTGGAAGATCATGTGGTTAGGGGTAAGGAAGAACAGCATTTTTTTAATGATAATGATAAGTTGTTGACCACAAACTGATGATTTAAACTGATTTTGCTTTAATATAATATGGAGATAATTTATTATTATATATGTCATGAAGGTGAAGAGAATTGAAGTAGAAGTGTTCGGAAAAAAAAATAGAAATGACATAAAAATAACTATTTTTGCCTCTTCACAACAAATTTGACTACAAGAAATATCACTGACTCATTCTGAATAAATTTGATGTCCACATTAATTCTACATTCAGCTATTTGTTGGTACTAACTACATGCCAGTGACATGGTCGTTGTTTGAAGTTAAAAAAAATGAGTCAGTTAGAGGCCCACAATTTCAGAATCTCAGAGTGTAAGAGGGAAGAAAGATGTAAATTAAAAGACAAGATACATACACACACTTGCACATATGTGCATATATATGAATATAAGTAATAAATGTTATGATAAAAATGTATAAAAATATTATGAAAGCAAAGAGGACAGGAGAGAAAAAATTTGAGGAGTGCTTCTGTAGAATGGACATTTATATTTAAGGTAAATAGAAATTCTCCAGGCAGAGAAAGGATGGGATTGATACCTATAAGAAGGGGAATAAATGCCAACAGACACTGAGGTGTGAAGACCAGTGTACTGAAGAGGGTGTCTACAGAAGGGTAGAGACTAAGAAGGCAGGACTCTATTTGTAAAGGTCTTTGTATGTATGCCCTTTTACAGAATTTACACTGTATTCAAATTTAGCCTTAATAATTAACACTTTAAATCTCTACTCCAAACAGGTATATGTTGACCAAGGTATAGGTATCCCTTGTATAATGTAATTAGTATGATTTCATTTCTTTTGTAGTGAGAGTCAAGAAGAACATTTTTAGTAATGGTCTCTGCTTAAGTTCAGGAAACAATCACTGATAAGCATTGATTCAATTATTCATTCCACAAGTATATATTAAGTGTCTACTAAGGACAAGGCACTGAATCAGACACTGGAGATACAGTGAGATCTCCATGTCTTCTTAGGCTGTGGTCCCCAAACCCCAAATGGTGGACTGGTACCCATCTGTGGCCCTTTAGGACCTAAGCTTCACAGAAGGAGGTGAGCAGCAGGTGAGTGAAGCTTCATCTGTATTTACAGCTGCTCCCCATCACTCACGTCACCGCCTGAGCTCTGCCTCCTGTTAGATCAGTGAAGACATTAGATTCTCATAGGAGCAGGAATCCTACTGTAAACTGTGCATGCAAGGGATCTAGGTTGTGCACTCCTTATAAGAATCTGATGCCTGATGATCTGAGGTGGAGCTGAGGCGGTGATGCTAGCGCTGGGGAGTGGTTGCAAATACAGATTGTCATAGCAGAGAGACTTGACTACACAATAAATGTACTGCACTTGAATCATTCTGAAAGCATCCCCAACCCCCCATGGAAAAATTGTCTTTCATAAAACCAGTCCCAGGTGCCAAAAAGTTTGGGGACCACTTTTCTTAGAGATGACATTTTAGTGAAAGAGATAGTCATTGGACAAGTAATCAAGTAAGTAAGAAAAGATCTGACAAACTGTAATGAATGCCATGAAGGAAATGTTAATAAATGGGGATCTTTATTCATGCAAATAGATTTTTAATGACCAAGCACTATTCTAGGTTTTGGTAAGTTAGTGATACACAAAACAAAGTCTGTACACTTAGGAGCTTACATTCTTTCCAGTAAGTGATGAATTAAGAGAGTTAAGGAGAAAGTAAACTTAGATAGAGTGGTACTATAGGATTGAATGTTTATGTCTCCTCCAAATTTGTATATTGAAACCTAATCCCCAATGTGATGGTATTTGATGTGAGGCGGCCTTAGTGAGGTTATTTGGTCATAAAGACAGAGCCCTCAGGAATGGGATTAGTGCTCTTATAAAAAGAGACCCCAGAGAGCTCCTTTGCTCCTTCTGCCATGTGAGGACACAGTGAGAAGATGGCTGACCATGAACCAAGAGGTGGGTGTGTAAGCATTGCTCTGGAGCAGCGAAGGAGATGGAAAGTTTAACGAGATGAGGCAAGAGATGTTAGAAAAATCACTCCAATTGCTGGGTAGAAAACTGAGTTAGAAAGAGGAAGAATAGAAGAAGACAATTTAATGTAGTAGGCTACTGCTGTTGTCTGAGTGAGAGGTTAGGGTGGCTTAGGCAGGGTGTTGATCACTTATGTGATTTGCTGATGAGTTAGATATTGGAACTGAAGGAAAAATAGCAGACGAGGTTGTTTTCTACATTTTTGGATTAAGCAACTGATTATTGCTGACACTGTTTAATGAGCTGTTAAAGACTAGGGAAAATAATAAATTTGGAGGGAAAAAACAAGAGAATCATTATAAATTTGAGATGCATATATAGATTTTATGTGGAAATTTCAAATAAGCAGTTAGAAGTCTGTATTTATTACTTGGGGGAGAAATTGTTTCTGGAAACATAAACCTGGGGAGTCATCAGCACGTCAAGTAAAATGTGAAGTGTGGCACTAGAGGAGCTCTAGGCAACAGCAGGAACAGAGGGTGAGTAGAGAAGAAAAGATGATCCAGGACAAAGCTCAGAGTTACTCCGACACTGAGAGTTGAAGACAACAGAGAGACTGAGAAATAACAGACGGGAATATAAGAAGGAAAACAGGAGAGAGGAGTGTTATAGTAACAATGGTATGTGTGTGGTTTTTTTTTTTTCTTTAGGGCAAATATATTTCCTTTCATCTTAATCTATGTAGTTCAGGTGACGCTGATTCCCTGTTAACACACAACAACCTCCCTAATCCCCCAGCTCTGGGCTGGGCATGGCACCGGTCTTAATCAAAGTCTTCCCATAACTTCTGCTGATACTCACAGGAAAGGGGCATTTTTTTTTTTCACTAAGACCAGTAAAGAAGATGATTGATAAAAGTGTAGGACTGCCGGTAGCCTTCTTTGTTACCACATGGTGTTCACCTACCTAAAAATCAAGATAACAACAGAAATGTAAGCTGAGAGGTAGAGAAAAATAAATAGATTTCTGATAATACTGTTTGAACCTCTAGAGCCAATGGTGCCTTAAACTAGCATCATTCCTTGAACTCCTGAACTTCCTGGATAAAAGAGCCAATAAATTCCTTTTGTGTTGACTTAAGTTGGATTGAATTGTGTTTCTATTACTTGCAACCGGAAGAGACAAAGAGACATGCTTATTACAGAAGCCAAGAGAGCAGATATTTCAAGAAAGTTGGAGTGGTTAACTGTGTTAAAAGCCATTGAAAAGTTAAGACAGATGAGGGCAAAGAAATGTTCATTGGATTTGGCATTATGGAGTCATCGATGACTTCGTGGGAGAGATATCAGAGCACTGGTGAGACTGGAAGTCTGCCTGAAGTGGGGAAAAAACTAAATTGGAGGTGACTAAGTGGAGACAGTGAAGGTGGCAACTTACTTAAGAAGACTTTCTGTGAAGG
The DNA here is from genome assembly GCA_963574885.1 of Lepilemur ruficaudatus. Lineage (NCBI taxonomy): Eukaryota > Metazoa > Chordata > Mammalia > Primates > Lepilemuridae > Lepilemur > Lepilemur ruficaudatus. Next base: position 7,246 of record CAUYRT010016212.1, on the reverse strand, counting down.
AAAGTAGAGAAATAGAGTGATCATTGGAGGAGATTATGATACCAAAAGAGAAGCAAGGGAATATTTGATATTGACCTTCAATCATTCATTTATCAAATATTTATCAAAGGATGACTATCTATGTTTTAAGCTATTTTAGCTTCTGGGAAAAAAATCTACCATCACCACTCCTTGCTCCCCAAATGGGAGTGGTAACGACACATTTTTAAATGAAAGTAAAAATGATATAGTGTAAGTCCCAGCAGGTGGCAAAAATATGGTGAAAATAAAATCGTTTTTCTCTGATTCAAAACATTTTGTTCTTATGCAAAATATTTTCACAAGATTGCTCAAAAATGTTTGGCATACATCGAAGTGGGCCTAGCTCCTTGCAAGAGGAGGATTTTGCTTGTTTTGGAATGATGCATTTAATAATTTCAAGTGAGATAGGACATCTTTTATTTTCATTTTTCTTTTTTTAAGACAGTCTTGCTCTGTCACCTGGGCTCTAGAGTGTAGTGGCATTATGATAGCTCACTGTAACCTCAAACTTCTGGGCTTACGCGATCCTCCTGCCTCAGCCTCCCGAGTAGCTGGAACTATAGGCATGCGCCACCACGCCCAGCTAATATTTTCTATTTTTAGTAAAGACAGTCTCACTGTTGCTCAGGTTGGTGGCAGACTCTTAAGCTTAATTGATCTGCCTGCCTCGGCCTTCCAGAGTGCTAGGATTACAGGTGTGAGCCACAGCACTTGGCTTATTTCCATTTTTCTTTGCTAACAAATGGTAACAAACAGCTATAATGCATCAGTTCAAAACATGCTTGAAGCTCTGACTGGGGGCAGGGAGGTAAGGGCAACATATATAACCTAAACATTTGTACCCCCAGAGTATGCAGGAAAAAAAAGAACAACAAAAAGTATGTAATGCTGATCATGTGCCAGATACTCTACAAGGTTGTGAGAATAAAAAAGTGAAAACAGTCTTCAATATCTAAGGAACCAGTGTCCAGTATGGGGATAGATATAAACAATTAAAAAACTTGAGAAGAATCATGGTAGAAAGAAACACAGGACCCCACAGAAAATCTTAGAAGGGGTATCCATGTTAGAGTAGAGTCAGTGAATTTTTCTGAATGGAAGTGGAACTTAAACTGAGTCTGGAATTGTGAGCAGGATGTGGAAAGGCAGTTGGCTTCCCTTCTTAAGCAGCCTGCTCATTTCTTGCAGTATGATCCAGCCTGTTTGCATGCAAAGCTCTTTACACAGTAACACAGAGTAAGTGCTCAGTAAATGCTGGTTTAGCTGTTATCAGTGGGCTCCTGTCTCTATATAGATATACACAAGTAATAAATTAATCCTGGTTAAGAAGAGGTAGGCAATTACTAGTGTCGAAAGAACAAAGCTTTGCAGTTTTGCAGATCAAATTTGAAAGTCACCTTTGCTACTTACTGTGATTGCATTAGTTTGCTGGGGCTGCCATAACAAAATCCCTCAGACTGGGTGGCTTAAACAACAGAAATTTATTTTCTCAGAGTCCTGGAGGCTAGAAATCCAAGATCAAAGTGTCAGCAGGTAACACTTTGTCAAACAGTCTTCGGAGGCCTCTCTCCTTGGCTTGTAGATGGTCAGTCACTTTCTTGCTGCGTCCTTACACGGTCTTTGTCTGGTGTCTCTTTGAATGTTCCAATGTCTTTGTATGAGGACATCAGTTAGATTGAATTATAGCTCACCCTAACTGTCTCATTTTAACTTAGTCATCTCTTTAAATGCTCTATCTCCAAATACAGTCACATTCTGACATGCTAAGGGGTAGAGTTTCAACATATGAATTTGAAGGAACACAATTCATAATAGCGACCTTGGAAACTTACCACAATAATCACTCTGGGATTCAGTTTTGTCATCTATGAAATGCGGCTAGAACAGGGTGCCCTAACTTACATCTCGATGGGTTTCAGAATTTGGCTGTTTGCCAGACTAGTGACCACTCCTGGTTTCTACTTGCATACATTGTTATGCATTGTTATTTTCTGGCAAGCGGTAAAAGGAGGAGGTTTTTTGTTTGTTTGTTTTGGTTTTGATTTTTCAACACCGTCATTTGAGAACAAGGAAGGAGGTGAAAGCCAGTTTCCCCTTGAAATGGCATAAAGTCCTGATAGACGGATGGGCTGAAGTGATTTCTTTGAAACTCTGGGTATAGACAGTGTTCCTTTGGGACCCAAGAACAAAATTTCACACAGCATTGGGGAGAGAGCTAATCTTGCCACCTTGGTGAGCATCATAACATTGCTCTTTTATTTCCATTAAATTCCTGCCCATTAGCTTTGCTGTGGTGACATACAACCCTCAGGTCTCAGTGGTTCACAAAAACAAACTTTAATTTCTTGTGCAAGTTATATGTCAGCATTAATGGCATAATGGCAGCTGCAGCTGCCATGGCTTTGTTTGCTCTGCTTGGCTTATCTCCCCGTGTCTTCTATGTCCCTTTATGCCACATGCCATTTTCATAGCCTTGAGGGAAAAGCCAGAGAGCTGGTGGAAATAAGTGATGTTTCCAAAAGCTTCTACTCAGATGTGGCAAGCAGCATGTCTTCTCATAGGGCATTGACCAGAGCAAGTTTCATGGCCAAGACTGATGTCAGAAAGGCAGGGAAATACGTAACAACTACATGTGGAGGACAGCAATGGCTGACATATGTAATCTTACGAGGAAAGAGGAGGTGAATATTGAAAACAAGAATGCAACTTAACACATGCTACTGTTTGCTGCTCACTTGAAAAAGCCTAGCCCTTACCCACATAGATAAAGTGAAGAATTATGCTTGTTTTCTTGGATAATCATGTCACTGTATTTTTCTGAATAGCTGATTCACTGTCCCAGTGATTCACTTCACTGTCACTGTCATTTAGAACTATGTAAACAATTGGGATAGAAATATCAAGTCAATATGCAAAGCAAACATCTTCAAAGGTGATGATACATTACAGTGAAGTTCAAACATAGGCACAGATGTGGCAGGAGAAATTTTCTTCTGAGGTCTGAGTCAAAACAAGTCAGATTGGCAGCATATGTTTATAAGAAGGTGGCTTACCTTGTCTTGGATTTTGATATATATTACACATCTGTGTGTTCTATTTTTAAATTAGTTTTTTAAAAGAACTAAACACTGAGTTAGATGTCGAGAGCTTGCTACCATTATATATTTTAATTATTTAAGTAACACCTACTGCTTTGTTTTCATGCTCATCACGAAAACTTTTTAGTTATTCATTCACTTGCCATTCATTCATTCTTTTATTAATATATCATCAAACATTTATTAAACACTGAATATGCCCTGTGTTTGGCATTGGAGAGACAAAAATGAATTGTCATGTTTCAACGTGGAAGAGCTCACAGTCTAATAAGGGATATAGATGTGTAAAAAAATAATTACATTATATAAGACCAGTGCAAAGGTGAGAAAAGCAGCCCAGTGTAATGGAAAAGAATGTGGTCTCTAGAGCCAGACAGATCTGGGCTCAATTCTCAACAATTACCAGGTGTGTGACCTCAGGCAACTTACAAAAGCTCCCTGTGCTGCAGATTGTTTACCTGTAAAATCAAGATTATTGTACCTACCTTATTGGCTTTTTATGAGAATTAGGAATAACATGTATAAAGCAACAACTACAGTTTCAGAACATAGTAAGTGCTCAGTAGAGGTGATGTTTATTATATTATGATATTTATTGGAAGAGCTATAGTAACTCAAAACACTTCAGTTAGGAGTGAGAAGATACATCTAGGAAATTTTTTCCAAAAAGGTGACATTTGAGAGGGAAATGTTCAGGGCAAAGGGCAAGATGGAAGGAACAAACACAGGTGAGTTTGGGTGTCCCGAAACACAGAAGGCACAGGGGTGGGGAGAAACTGTAAGATTGAGAATATGAACACTGGATGGGGCAGATTGTGATATGTTTATGTGCCATAGGAAGGAATTTGGACTTAGGGACTCTTTCTTTATAACTATAGCTATCCCCCCTCCCACCTCACCCTGCCACCTATAATTTGTGACAGTTAGTTCCAAAAGTCTTTTACTGTGGCCATTAGGAGATTGCCTATTATTTATCTTTTCTCCCCAGTTCTTGCCTACAGCCTTACCCGCCCCCATCCCCTCTCGTGGTTCCCCTCTCACCTCTTCTCTGAAAGTTCATGTTACCTCTCAGCAGCTGCCTGGTTTTGGAGACATTCATCATGACTTCTCTGCTTTGTCCTGAGGTTTCTATTTCCAGAAACTATTTAAGGATCTTTTTAATGAGCTCATCCTCATTAAAAATAATTATTTTTATTTTGGAAATATAAACCTCCTTTGAAAAGTCTTTACAAAATGCTTTTAAACCTTTTAATGTTCCCTTCTTTTCTACCATTTCCTTTCATCACATCCGATTTTGAAATCGCATCTTTCCATTTTTGGACATCTCTTCTGCAAAGCATTCCTTTCTTCCAATCCTTCGCAAGGGCAGGTGGAATGTGAAGCTTGCTTTTTGGTGATCATTCCTTGCCTTTACTTCTGAAACACAGAAACCCATTCAACTGTAAAACAATTAAGCATTGTTCAAGCTTTGTCCCTCTTCTGCCACTGGCTGGGACAGAAGGTGTCCTCTGAAGTTCGCCCTGTTGTTTCAGGAAAGCACAAGAACTGTCCACATCAGGGAATCTATATCCTGCCCCAGGGAACTATACATGATTAATATGCAGGAGAGTGACTGTAGAAGCAGATTTACAAACCTGTCCTCTAGGGACAATATCTGGGTCCCTCACATTCACTTTCTCTTCCTTTCCCTCAGGATCCCTACTTCCATTGTTCAGTTTTGCTTTTCTTTCCTCGTTATCTTTTAATTGTCCGACATTCTAAAGACACTGCCAAAAATTTCCACTTGTTTATTTACCATTTGTAACTTTTCAGTTCTGTGTGATTTCCTTTTGTCTCACGTTTTTATGGTCTTTCCTTTGTGATTCTCCAAGTTCTTTAGAGACCTCTTCTTGTTATTTTAAATATCAGCCTTACATTTCATCTTAGTCAACTCCGAGGAAGTTTAGGTAGTACATTTATTCTTAAAAGTGAGCTTTATTGAAGTATAATTTACATGGAATAAAAGTTAAAAACTCTAAATGTATAATATGATGAATTTTGACAGATAATACACCTATGTAATCACTATCCAGTCAAGATAAAAAGAGCTTTTCCATCAACCCAGAAACTTGCCAATTGCCCCTCCACAACCAACCCTCTGCCTCCAAATCAGTTCTTGCAACCACTGATCTGTTTTCTGTCACTGTAGTCTTGCCTTTTCAAAAATGTTATACAAATGGAATCACATAGTATATAGTCTTTTTGGCCTAGCTTCTTTCACTTAACATAATATTTTCAAGATGCACATATTTTGTTGCATATATCAGTAGTTTATTCCTTTTTGTGGCTGAGTAGTAGTATATTGTAAAGATATACCACAATTTACGGATCCATTTACCAGCTCATGCACATGTGGGTTGTTTTGAGTTTTGGGGTAATGTGAATAAAGTCGTTGTGGACATTTGCATAGTAGTTTTCCTGTGAACATATATATGTTTTCATTTCTCTTAGATGAATACCCAGGAGCAAGAAAGATTGCTGGGTTGGATGGCAAGTGTCCATTTTGCATCCCCAAGAGCAATATATGAGAGTTCTTTATCTTCTCCAACACTTGCCATTGACATTTTTAAAAAAATTAGCCAATCTAATTAGTACTGAGTGTGTACTGATATCTTATTGCGGTTTTAATTTTAATTTCCATAATGATTATTGACTTGAAATATGTTTCACAAAATTATTTGCTCCCCACATATTTCTTAGGTGACATGAATGTTCAAATGTTTTGCCTGTTTTTAAAATAAGGATGGGTGTCTTTTTATTAATATAATTGGTTTGTTAGAATTTATTTATAAATTGTGGATGCAAACCTTTTATCAATGATATATTTGGCAAACATTTTCTCTCAATCTGTGCTTATCTTTTCAATTTCTTAATGATGTCCTTTGAAGGAAAATACTTTGGGAAAATTTGTCAATCTTTCTTTTATGGTTTGTGCTTTTTACATACACTTTGCCTAGCTAAAGGTCACACAAATTGTGTGTTTATTTTGACTATATTTTTGAAAGTTTTTTTTGGGGGGGGTGTAAGGTATTCTAGGTTGTCACCATTTTCTAGTTTACATAACTTTTTGTGAGAAGTATGGTATAATTCTTACTTTTCCCTCTGTATATAATTTTATTTCTCTCCTCTCCTGCTCAGATGTTTTTAAGCTTTTCCCTTTATCAAAAATATGTTTGTGATATGCCTTGGCATGTTTCTTAAAATATTAATCTGCTTGGATTTTGTCAAGATCTTGAATCTGTGGATTGATAATTTTCTGTGGGTTGACGTTTGGAATTTTTTAGCCATTATTTCTTCAAAAAATTTTTGTTTTGTTCATTCCTTTCTTTTTGGAACTCAAAATACACATTTTTTTTCTTTTTAGTGGTTTTTCTTTTTAATTTGTCTCCAATAAGCGATGTCTTCTGGCCTCCCCATGTGGGAAGTGGTCCCAAGTGCAGGGGGCCCAGCACCCGCTTGGAGTTGAAGGCAGAGACTAGGGAGCCCTTCAGGCTGTGACCCGCCCATCCCCGCTGGCTGTGAGTTGCACATGGAGGGCCCCACCCTGGGGCAGGTTAGACTTGGTACATTTGGCCAGAGGCCCTGGGAGCAGCAGCGAGAGTGGAGGGCTCTCAGCTGCCTGTCTTGGGATGATTAGACCTTTTGGGGCCCCCGGGGGACAGTTAGAAATTAGGGCGGTTCCTCCTTACCCCTGGAGTGGTTAGAGACCGTGGGCTGTCATGCTGCTTGATATTGTACCAAATTTTATGGTGTTTCTGGTAATTCCTTTTTACTCTTTTTTCTCTGTGTTTCATTTTGGATAGTTTCCATTCCAGTGTCTTCAAGTTTGCTGATGTTTTTTCTTCTTCAATATCTTAATGTGCTATGGACTACATCGGCATTTGTTTTTAATTTCAGGTATATTTTTTCATTTCTAGAAGTTAAATTTGATTTTTTAAATTTCTTCCTCATGCTCAACTTTCTTGAATTCTTATATCATATTTAAAATGACTGATGACTGATTTTTATTGTCCTTATCTGCTAATTACATCATCGCTATCATTTATGGTCATGTTTCTTTTGACTGATCTTTTTTCCTGGTTGTGAGT
>CAUYRT010016210.1:0-66345 GCA_963574885.1 Lepilemur ruficaudatus | reverse complement strand
GCCCCACCCCCAGGTCCACAGAACAGTTGTCTTCCATGAAACTCAGTAGGGGTTGCAGGCTGCACAGCAGCAGGTGAGCAGCAGGCAAGCCAGAGAAGCTTCATCTGTGTTTACAGCCGCTCCCCATCCATCGCTCCAATTACTGCCTGAGCTCCACCTTCCCCCACACCCTGCCACTCCTGTTTGTGGAAAATTTGTCTTCCATGAAACTGGTCCCTGGTACCACAAAGATTGGGGACCAGTGCTCTGTAACATTAAATGGCAAAGGTAATCAAAAAGTTTATGGAGGAAAAAGGATGAGACCAAAATATTCCATATGGGCCCATGTTAGTTAAGATACTTCCCATTGCAACAGACAGAAGCCCTGAGGAGGAGTAAAGGAGTGGGACTGGCAGTAGCATAGCTACCCCATAGGACGGAAGAAAACTCCCCAAAAGGACTGGGGAAAAGGAGATGGGAAATCATGCCAGAAATGCCACATCCCAAGTAGCCAAACTCTACTATATTCTGCCCTATGACCTCAAACGCTAGTGCCCTTCTGCCTTTATATTCATTTCCACAAAATATTCTCAACTGACATGATGCTACGGTCCAAGATAAAATCAAAACCCCACAGACCTTTTCCTTGAAGAAAGACAACCCAGCATTTCATCCAGTTACTATGAATACATCGACCTGCAAATCCATTATCTCTGGAAGATGTGCCTCCCCCTCATTCAAGGTCATATGTGGGTCCCTAAATTCATGCAACCTAAGGCTCCATGACAGATTTAGCCACTTTTGACAAGCTTAATGTTACAGCGAGAGTGAGAAAACAGGATTAACACAATAGTGACTCTGCTTTAGAGAAGAAGAGGGGAATTGACTTCAGTGGTCACTGGACCATAACTACTGCAGGAGAGAGACAGAAAGGCTTCCTGCCTAATGGTGGAAGAAGACTGCCAGCCACATGAGACAGCTTGGAAGCGAATACCCTCTCCACCCCAAGGGGAGTCTTCAGGTGAGAACAGAGCTCTAGCCCACACCTTGAGTGTAGCCTTGTGAGCAGAGACTCTGAGTCTGAGGCACTTATCTGAGTTCTATTGGAATTCCTACCCCACAGGCCCTGGGAAGTAATCAATGTTTGTTGTTTTAAGCTGCTAAGTTTTATGGTAATTTGTTATGCAATAATAGATAATTAATATAATTTCTCATCTCCCTGTCCTATCTTGCATTAACTTAAGTTTGATGCAAAGAACACTTCATGGTGACCTGGCAGGATACCTTCTCATAGAGCTGACTGCAGCGGACCACAGTCTTATGATACTCCTTTCTTGCTTTCAGACACATCCAGCAACTAAGATTTGATTTTTTAATGGAGAATATTTACTTGTTTACCAGAAAAAGAAAGAAAGAAAAAAGCTGGTCTACTTCAACATTCTGACATCTTTCCAAGCACCAGTTTCAATAGGCACTTGGACCAAGTCTTAAGACAGAAATAGCTTCAGCCCTACTGGTGTCAGCTTAACTAGGTGCTTCACTGTTGCATGATAAATTTTGCCAAATTTCCAACCAGGACTTGGAGCATCCTCACCACCTTGGAAACCACCTCAACTTAGCCAGTTCCCCATTAGGATTTTGTAACACAGACTAGCCTAAGTGAGAAAAAAGAGGAATTTATTAACTAAGATGACTGGTAAATTCCATGATAAATCTTTAGGTAGAGTTAAATTCAGAGGCTCGAGTGATGACATCAGGTGGAACTTCGTATCCACCTCTCTCCTGGGCTCTGCTTGGCTTCAGCAGAGTCTCACCATAGAGCAGGCATGATGTCCCCTGGCTGCTCCTCTTCTCATGCTTCTTAGTATAACCTCAGGGGCAAATAGGACTCCAGCAACCTCATAGCAATCTCCACAGTTAAGGATGGGGTTCTCATGGGAGGATAACAAGGTAAATTCTGTAAAGGCACTTGACAAAGTGAAGCAGAAAGTCTGGTGGGAAAACAGAAACCTTAACACTCCACTTCACTCTTGCTACTCAAATTGTAGTTCATGGACCGGCAGCACTGGCATCACCCAGGAGCATGATGGAAATGGAAATGTAGCATCTCAACCTCCACCCAGACCTTCTCAAGCAGACTGTGTTTACCAAGCCCCCAAGTGATCCACAAGCACACTGGAGTCCAGAAGTGCTGCAATAATGCCACCTAAGGAGCCCTCCCAGTGAGAATGCAATGAAAACATTTATACGCCAGGACTTAAAAAGTATAATACCGTCTCTCCTCCCTGAAAGAAGAAATTCAAAGATGTCCTATCATTTGGGAGATAGAGAAGCCAAGAATGGGATGCTGAGATTTAAAAGGACAAACTGTAAGATGTTAAACCATTTGAAGATAGAATTATAAGTAACAGGATGTCTGCTGAGCTGCAGATTTGCTCTCTGAGCCTCAATTTTCTCATGTCTAAAAGGAGAGGGATGTTCCATCAGAGGTCCTTGGACCTGGCTGCATGTTAGACACCTTACAAACACTCTGCCAGGCCCCACTCAAGCCAATTGAACCAGGATCCCCAGTTATGAGCAAGGTCTGAGCTACCTTAGTTTTTAAACCCCCCAGGTGGTTCTAATAAGGGGCCATGTTTTCATTAAAGCCACACCAATGTGATGTCCCAGAAAAGGCTAAGAACTAGCTCTAGCATTTTTTTTTTTTTATTAAAGCATCCTAGATTCTGCCATGCCTGTGTGGTAAGTAGCCCGTTTCCATGACTGCGTGGTAGATGGCATCTTTTCCCTGTTATAATTCTGAATGTTCTTTAAGGAGTTCATCTCCTACTGAGGGGAAGGGCTTTTTTCCCAGGTCAGGTTCTTTATGGGTTCGTATGTGTGAGGTTGGGGGTAGAAGCTGAGACCGTCGTTCGGTCTGAGTGTTGGGTGACATCAAGGCTGCAAAGGAGCAGGGGAGGTGCTCTGCATATAAAGGGGAGAATGTGGAGTTCTTTGGAGATGGGCAGAGGAGAGGCAGTGCAGGAGGGGATGGAGACGAACAGAAGTGGGAAAATGTGAAGACAGCAGGGCTGTCCTGAACTGACTCCTCCCCATGAGCCCCACATTTTATTGAAATATACAGTCCGGTTGGTGGCTGTGGATTTCTTGTGGAGACCTCAAAGGGAACTGAAATTCATGATGATGGGGAGGAAGGGCAAACAGAGACAGCATCTACAGGTAAAGTTACTGGGCGCTGGGAGGAACCTAGGCTAGGATTGCAGAAGAGGTTTGGGAGGACAACAAAACTCATGGTTGTGCATGACAATTGCACCCAGATCACCGAGGGCAGCGGGTCCCCATGTGACAACTACATATTCTTCGTTTCCTCTCTGAATGAGCTCATCCTGGCTCTACACAGCCCCCTTCACTCTGCCCTTCCTGCGTGTGGCAGCGCTGAGATGGGGCTGGGGATACAGTGGGAAGCAATCCAGGCAGGTCATGGGGCTTACTGTCCAGCCGTGAGGACAGATCACAACCCAACCACTATGGGGGGGAGTTATAATCACAAACCGAGGTAAATGTTGTGGAGGGAAGGAATATGGCTCTCTGAGAGCAGATAGCAAAGAACCCATGATGGACAAGGTGATCAGAGAAAGTCTTCTGAGAGAATGATGTTCCAGTTTAAATCAGAAGGACGGGGGCTGTGCAGCCCGCTGCGGGGTTTGGTCTCCATCCTGCCAAGGGCGATGGTAGCTCGGATCCCGGCAGTAGCAATGCAGGCAGAAAGACATGATTAAGCTTGAGAGAGACTTAGGAGGTCAAACTGGCAAGACTTTGCGTGGGGTCCAAGGTGAGGGTAGGGGAGAACGCGGTTTCCCGGATCTCTGGCTAGTGCAGCGGGATGGATGGTGGTGCAGAGGGACCTTCATTCTGCTCGGCCACAATTTAGTCTGGCTGTGATGGCTTAGAAGGCTGGCCCTGCATCCTCTGGGAAGATGCAAATTCTTGCTTACGTGGTAAAGCCTTCTCACCCGTGACGGCATTGTCCTCTGCCTTGTGAAAGACGGTCCAGCAGGGAAGGGGACATCAGCACCCAATTCTCTGTCTCTCTTTGAGGGGTGTTAAAGTCCTCGCTCAGGCCACCAGACGAGCCAAATTCACCAGCTCTGCTCCTCAGCACTGGCTCTCTCTGGACTCCCCCCTCCTGGGGATGCAGATGCAGAGATTTCAGGGAAAGGGCGCTGGTATGTGCCTCTAAGCTTGGCTCTGTCTCCAACAGCTTGTGTCCCTCAAGGCAGGCCACCTCACCTCTAGGAGTACCAGTTTCCCTATCCAAAAAACGGAGAGCAGGTTTTGTGCCTTGTGGTTTTGCCCTAAGATGCAAAAGAGTTGACATCATTTGTCATGCCCTCCTTGAAATATTGTCCTCTCTTGGCTTCTGGGAGCCATTACCCTCCTATATCACTGGCTACTGCTTCTAAATCTTCTCTGCTGAGTCCTGCCTTTCTCCTTAACCTTTACAATTTGAAGATCCCTAAGGCTAAGTCCCCGGACAGCTCCCTCCTGACACACTCCCTGATGGTCTCATCCAGTCCTGTGGCTTTAACCATTCATTCTTTCTCCCTGGTTCATGTCTCGAGCCACAGTATATCCATTTACTATCTGGTCAATTTCTTCCTCATCTCCATTTATCTATCAAGCATAAGTTGTTTAAACCTGAACCCTTAGTTTCCTGCCATCCGTTGCTCCACTGGGTCCCCGCCTCGTTCGTTCTGACACCATCCACCGGCTTAAGTGAGACCGCAGCCACGGGGGCGGCCCACGTACCCTTCCCCTCGTGCCCAAGTGCAGTCTGTGAGCAGGTACTGCCAGCTCTATCTTCAAGGGGATCTTGAATCTACTCACTTCTCCTGCTTTCCGCTGGTTCCATCCTGTCCAAGAGACTGTTAATCTTTCTTGGATTCTGCAGTGGCCTCCTGAAGGGACAACTTGTTTCCACCCCTGTGCGCTCTCCATTCCTCACCCAGAGGTCGGAGTGACCGCCCTAAACCATGGACAGGATTACGTCACCACTGCTCGTCACTCTCCAGAGCGTTTCGTCCTACTTAGACCAACTCCAAAGTCTGACCGTGACCCAGAAGGCCCCCAGCCCTCCTCTCTGGCCCCACCTGCTGCCCCTGTCCCCTAGTCACAGCCACGCTGGCCTGGCTGCTGCTCCTCGAACTCACCACGTGACCCCTCCCCACCCTTGGGCTGTCCTCGCTTCCTGTGGGTCTCTGCTTCGGCATCACGTCCTCAGAGGCCTCCCCAACCATTTTTAGAAAACACCGTCTCTCCTTATCTCCTTACTCCACTTTATTTTTCTTCAGAGCGTGCATCGCTACCTGGGATAATAATTGTTAATTATTTAAACCTTTGTAGATCTCCCCTGTGTGAGATGGCAGGACAGGGACTACGCCTCTCTCGTTGCTGTGCGTCTCCAGGGCCTAGAACCGTGTCCAGCCCAGCTGTGATCAGTGAGCATGTGTTGAATGGTGGGTGAAGGAGCGAGGGAATGAATGCCTGTTCTATTTAAGGAGGTTAAGGAAGGAAACACCTGTGGGACCCAGAGAGCGTCCACAGGGAAACGCTGGCTACGTGAAAGTGTTAAGTGAATTTTGGAACAAGTTGAGAAAGCTTCAGGGGGAGGGCAGACTGGGAAGGAAAAAAGCAATCGCAATTAAAAAAAAAAATGGATTTACGGGGCCTTGTTGAAAGAAAAGAGTAAAACAAGAACAAAGAATAAGGATATTGGGCTTAAACACTTCCGGAGACCACAGAAGCCCTGAAGTGGGAATGCATGTCGTCAGGAGAAAGCCATCCTGCAAGGGTAAAGCACATTGCAGAAAAGCAGAGGGAGAAAGAAGAGACAGAAAAGAATGAAAATATGACCCTATTGTGTGTACTACAAACCCACGCTGTCCTTAACTGAATGTGGCCTAAATGGTTTTGGTTTTCCTGGCAGTGGGAAAAGAACTGCAAATACCGTCTGTACGCTATGGAAACTCAGTTTGCAGTTTGTGAATAGCCTGTGAGAAGTGCATGCAATAATGGATGAGAAAGCATAAAGAGTCCTGCAAGTGAAAGGCATTGCCACAAAAAGAACGCAGACCGACGCTGCTGGGGTGTGAGCACTAACTTGGGAGCCTGCTCAGAATTCCAAGGGGCCCAGAGTCCAGGGCCGGGAACAAACCCAGAACTCTGGATAAGAGAACCAGTGATGGCTGCCCAGTGTAGTCTCTGCTCGTGGGACATGTGACAAGGAAGAAGGAGAGATGTACCCCCTGGAGAACCCTTAGCCCTTCAGGATGTTCAGAGCCAACCTAACTAGAAATAGGAATATTTGCCATGCCATCTCACCTGTCCAGAAGCCTCCCTTTTGGCAATGTTGATCCTGAACGATGCAGGTGAGCAGATGAGACAGGTGCAGGCAGGGATGTGACTCAGAAAGCACCTGGACAAGGATACATTGTTCCTGAACAACCAGAAGATGACACTATGTCTCCCCTGATATTAAAAACAATGACAGCTCTTGCCAGAAAAATGGCTTCTGCCCTTGCCCTGAGCCCCCTCCCCTACCCCCAATGAAAGGAGAAAGCTATACTTCCTGCCTTCTCCCCCAGATTTGGTATTGAACCCTAAAAGGCCCAGCCTGCAGCCCTGCTGGAAATGAAGCTTGAGAGCCCAACAGCAGTTCAAAGGCTCCGTGAAGAGGGCTCTGGGAGGCCAGGTTGGGAGTCCTGTGATGCAGAAGTCAGTGGTCCACTCTCCTTGTCAGTCCTGCACATCTTCAGAGAAATCTGGACACAGAGCTGGACCAAGAACGCCAGTCCTAATACCTTCCATGCTGGATCTATCCTTTCACCCCAACAAGTGGCCCTTAGGACACTCCCTGCCAGGGACCAGGTTGTGACAACCAGAGACGGCCCAGCCTCTACCATTTGTTGGCACTTTCCTTCCTCTTGTGTCTCAGAAGCAGTGCCCTGGGCAGCCTCTCCCACCAAACTTGGGGTGATGCCCTGCCTCCCCACTGAACCCTTCCCCATCCCCAGAACACGTGCCTGCTTCCCTCCTGCAGCTGCTCCAGGCTCAGTCTCCTGATTACAGCAGAGACTGGGACTTGGAGACTGAAGCTGCTCCCTGGAGGAACATGGGGCAACTTTGTGTCCTCATTCAAACTCTCTGGGCCAACGCGGCAGACACTGCCCCACCATATGTCACTTTCCCAAGCCTGACACCTTTTCTAGACACGTTTCCAGGGTGAGTAAATGAAACAGCAGTCACATCTCCACTTGGGTCCACAGACAACATTCCCAACTTCCTCTGTGCTTTCTGACCCGGGAGCTGAAGCACCCCCAAGTCTGCTGTGCTTGGGAAGAGACTCCAATGGGCCCAGGAAGATATCCCCTTCCCTTGTGTGCAAAGACTCTCCTGGAGATATAACCAGAAACCTTTCAGTGCTGCAAAGACAGCCACACTTAGCCAAAAGGGCAGACTTTATTCCCGCTGCAAAGTTTGTATGGTGTTCTTTAGATGCCTAGGGCAGGTGAGAGGATCACTGGGCATCTGCCTCTTTCTCTCAAATATCTCAGCACTTTGCAGCCAGTGTCAGTCAGAATAGGTTAGGTTTATGCTGCATTAACAAATAACTCCCAAATTTCAGCAGATTCAAACAATAACAGCGGATTTCTTGCTCATGCTACATGTCCACTGAAGATGGCAGAGGACTCAGGTCACTGGAGTCACTCAGGGACTCAGGTTGATGGAGAAGCCACCACATGTGACCTTTGGGGTCACCATATTAGAAGGAGAAGGCGTGTCCAGAGGGTCTCAGATCTACAATTAAGTGAACCACTTTAAAGAGCAACACACGTCACTCGTGTTCACAGCACATTGGTCAGACTGGTCATTTGGATGTATTGAATCATGATGGGGCCAGGAAGTGCAATCCTGCCCTGCTCCAGATATGAGGAGAGCCAGAAATGCTTGGCACAGAGTACCAATGACAGCCACGAGGTACCTGGGGTTCAAAAGCCAGCCCCTGTGTGCTCAGCCCTCCAGAAATTAGATAAATAAACACTCTTTGCTTCAAGCTCGGAAGCGGCCCCTTGTTTCTTCCCATCCAACGTGAAAATGGGAGAGGCCGGAGGTCCTGTGCTGATTGCAGCCGAGGGCCTAGAGAGGAAGTGGTGGCCAAAGGGCCCTGCAGGAGAGATCTTGCTGCCCTCTGTGGACAGTTATTGAGCAACAACACTCACCGTGACAGATGGCTTCCGTGACGGGAAGCATGACATTTCAATGCTCATCGATTCCCTGGTGTGCTGGACGGGACCCAGGAGGTGCTCCGAGCCGGGCACAGAGCCAGGACGGCCAGCTGCGGGGCATGAAGTGGGGCTGACAGACGCCCCAGAACCCGGCCCACCAAGGGCGCGGCGGCGTCCTCAGCCCTGCAGGACACATGTGAAGCCTGAAAGTCCAGCTCTGCCCCCGTTAAAGCCAGGCTGCCTCAGCCCAGAGGGACACACCCTGTGACTGGCTCCTCTCTTGTTCTCCTCTCTTCAAACTCACACTGAGGGTTTCTTTTCTTGCTCTCTTTTCAGCTCTGTGATGAATGTCAGTGGTAACAGGTACAGAACCTCCCACCCAGGGCTTTCCCATACATGTTGCCAGAGCCCAGGAGCACATGCCAGCTCCAGTCTCCGTCCATGCTTGGGACCAGGCTGTGGCAGGGAGGGCTGTTTGGGATCTCGCTTGAGTCAGGAGTGTGCGACCCCCAAGATGGGGTGCTGTCACTGGGCAAAAACAACACAAGGACCTGAAGGAGGCCTTGAGCGGGGCTCATACAGGGAGAAGCTGGCATCACAGACTGGACCCCTGGAAACCATGCCAGAGCTGGCCTGGCCCCCTTGCTGTGGGGCAACCGGGAGGGGCAGCAGCCAGCTGGCCTGAGACACAGGCCAGGTGTCGGCAGAACAGGGCAAGGTCTCGGGAGTCCTGGCCCAGTGTCCTCTGTGCTGCGCTCAGGAAGCCAAGATGCCACCGGGTCATCTCTGGACTTGTAACCCGAGAAGAACTTGAAAGGGAAGCTGCTAGAATGTCATTGCTCAAACTCCTGAGGATTCTCAGGAAAAGGATTACAGGTGCCCTGTGAGGAACACAGGTGAAATGAGGTTATTCCTTCTGTAAGATTAATCCTACCTTGATTTACCACCCAGGCTCTCAGGGGAGCGTCCCTTGAAATGTAGGTTTTATGGCTTGCATATGGTTGACAATAAACAGTTACGTCATCATCTTTGACCTTGGAAACTTTTTGTCTATAGTCCTCTATTTGTAATGACTCTTTGAGTTGTGACGTAGGTTAACTTGGATTGGGAGGAAAAAAGTGAATTATTAGCCAAATAAATGCAAAGTCAAGGATGTCACTTGATCCAGGTATCAACTCAACTGCTGGCATCAGGGTTCAATCTCTTTGTCCCCCCCGATCCCCCACCCTGCTTTCCTTTGTTTTTCCTTCATTCTCATGAAACTGACTCTTCTCACGAAGTGGCAACATAGCCGTTGACAGGACCAGATACTCATTTTCACAATATAGCAGCCGCAGCAGAAACACAGCAGCTCAGAAAATGCCCCACGCCTGCTTCCCGCTGGCCCCGCCTACGCCATTTTTCCATCCCAAGCCAGCAACTGTGGCCAGACGATGCAGTGCAGTTGACCTGCTGCCTATGCCCAGAACTGGCTGGTGGGGGCTCATCCTCCTCTCGAATGGCAAGGACCGAGAATGGCAGGGGACCGACTCCCCGAGGGAGCATGGGTGGCTAAGCAGGCAGAAGCAGCAGCGCTCACTCCCAGCACCTGCTCATCTTCCACGTAACTCATTTCCGAAACGCGGGGCTGCATCTTGCTTCCTCCCTAAGCAGCCATTGGTTACTGCTGTTAAAGGGCTGTGTAGTTGAATTCCATGACTTTACTGTTGGGTCTGAACCCAAACAAAACACCCTCCCTCCCTGCTTCCTCTTCTGTGCTCTATGTCAGACGAAAAACAAACAAAAAGGTGAGTTTTCCCCCAGGGCTGTCCAAGTGTCTGCTCCCTGGAAGGATGATTCTAGTGATCTTAGGAGGAAGTGCAGGCCCTATGCTAACTACAGACTCACCTGAGGTTTTAAAGCCTTCCTTCCAGTTGTCTGTAAAATACAGTTGCTTTGTCCGAATTTGCCTCATTCAAATTAAAAGTCTCTGCTTACCTAATTGTTTACGGAAACCCCCACAAATGAGATTAACATTTTTTAAAAAAGAAAAGACAACAAGATAATGAAGTCTGATTGCTCACGAGCAGGTTGGCGACAGCCCTGGAAATGTGCCAACACTAATTGACTGGAGATATTTCCCAGTACAGTTAATTGCAAATGGTCATTGAGAGCCCTTGAAATTAACTCAGGTCCCCTCAGCTGAAGTGTGGAGAAGGGATTTAGAAGTGTGAAGGAGACCCACCGGGGACATCTGGTGCTTCTTGTCCCAGACTGACGTTCAGCTCAAGTTGTCAAATCTCATCACTTCTCCAGGCCTCGGTCTTCCGAGCTGTCCAATGGCCGTGGGGGGTAGGAGAGGGGAAGTCACGTCAGAGCAGGATGGCCCCACCTGCTGTGAGCTCCTCAAACTCTGACTACTCTTTGACCATGTGCAAGGCCTGTGCTGGGATTGACAGGGACAAAAAAAGATGCCGGAGTCTTCAAGTCCCTCGTGGGACCTGTAATGGATACATGCAGAGAGAAAGGCTGAGGGCCCCCAGTCACAGGGCACTGGGTCTGGGGGAAAGATGGATTAGCCGCTCAGGAAGCGCAGGAGAACCAAGTGAGACTCAGCTGGGAAGGTTCCCTTTACATGAGATCTTGAAGACTAGGATTTAGCTGCGTGGGGAAGGAGAGAGCAGCTCTGCAGATAAGTGTGTGCACGGTGTGCAGGGGAAGCCTCCACACCCCAGTCAGGCCAGAGCGTCTCTCCATGGAGAGACATTTTACTCTCGGTGCCAAGGATCGGACCCTCTGCCCTGCCTACTGGCAGGACCCCCCACCCCGGGGCCAGAAACCTCACAGGAATCTGGGACCCCTGGCCCAGGAGGCAGACACGCGTTTGAAGGTACAAAGTAGCTTGGCGACCAGGTCTTCTGATGTCTCCCCTCGTGCTTGGCTGTTAACTCAGCCCTCCCCGGCCTCAGGGCAGTCGGTTGCCCTCACCCTCACCATTCCAGCGTCCCCGTGGCCTCTGCCTCCCCATAGCTGCGTGTGCTCCCCTCTCTCTGCATTTTTGGTTTTTCTTTGGCTCCCAACAGCAATGAATAGTTTCCTACTCGCATGTCTAGTTAAAATCCCCACCAAGGCGAACCCAACCAGCCTTGCTGAGAGCCCCCCCATCGCTGACCGGGCCTTTGATCCTGTGTCTAGCAGCAGTCAAGTCACTCACACGTGGCACAGAGCGTGGACATCTGTCAGGAACTTTCTGGAGCCGTTGGCCTCCACAAGCAGCTGTAGGAAAGGCCTTCTCAGAAGGGGTTTATGGTGTGAGGTTGACTGGCGTGTCTAATGCAAAAAGGATAGAAAGAGACAAAAAGTAGATATTCTCGGGCCCCATGGTGTCCTTCGTCACAATGATTCAGCTCTGCTGTTGAGGCACAAAAGCAGCCACAGACGATGCAGAAATGAGTGAGCACGGCTGTGTTCCAGTTAAGCTTTACTTACGGACACGGAAATTTGAATTTCATATAATTTTAATGTGTCACAAAATATTCTTTTTCTTTTCAACCACATAAAAATGTGAAAAGTATTCTTAGCTGGGAGCACAAACTGGGAGCGGGCCAGATTGGCCCCCGGGCTGTAGTTTGCCAACCCTCGGCTCAAGTCGGTGGTTTTTAAAGAACAGTCCCTAGACAAGCGGGCTCAGAGTCACCTGGAAACTTGTCAGACTCGAGACCTCTTGGGCCCAGGCCCAGACCTACCGAATCAGAAAGCAGGTGGGTAGACCTCCAGGGGATTCTGATGCACATTCACGTTGGAGGATCACTGGTCTGTATCAGAGGTACGTGGACGGCTTCCCGCAGGTGGGGATCTGACTCGGGATGCGGGGACAGGCAACGGCTCGGCTGGACTGTCAGCAGAGCCGAGTCTACCCCAAAGCACAGCTGCTCTTCATATTAACTGGCTTATTCCATTCACTGTGTGAAATAATGAGAGGGACTGTGGCCTGCTCTCCCCAGACACAGGGAAGGGGGACGCTGTGACCAGGGTATTTGCTGACTGTCACTCTGTATTCCCAGAGTGAACATCTCAGAACCTTCTGGCTTTTACCCTCTGACAGTCTATGACATAAACCTATGTAAGGGATAGGTGGGGACATGTGGTTTCCTGTGCCTTCTCTTGATCCTCCCCAGTATTGGCCACACGCTGATCTCCCACTCCTTTCTCTCTTCTTCCCTCTTTTTCTCCCTTCTAGTAACTAACTCTTAGTGAATGTTCATTTTGTACCAGGTTCAGTTCTCAGCCTTGTGTATGTATTAACACAATTAGTCCTCTCAGAAAATGATGGGGAAGGCAAAAATGATCACCCCTACAAAACTGTGGTGCTCAGAGGTTAAGGAAACAGCCAGTAGTTGGAAGGCCCTGAAGGTCTGATTTTGGGTACTTGCCCCTCAGCCATGCTGTAGATTTGCTGAACCTGGGGAAGAATGTTGCTAGAGGATGACAAGAAGCCACCTCAAATTTCTATTTGGAATGTGAAATGTTAAACTTAAAACTTTTCGGGGAAAATATCTTTGTTACCTTGGGGTAGATAAACATTTTTAAACAGGACACAGACAGGCCAAGCATAAAGACAAAAAAGGTTAATCAACTAGTCAACATTAAAGTCAAGAACTTCCACTTATCAAGAGACACCATTTTAGCATATGAACTGCCCTGTGAGTTGTATTTAACTCATGCTAGTTTTGAGCCCGGGGCCTGGTGAAGCATATGTAACTCGCACGTCTCTTCACCTTGGGAGCTGAGAGCATGAATTTTTCAAGACGCCTATAACTCACACACCGAAAACAATGAAAAATAACAAATTTTTTATTAAATTAGGATTGTTTTGTTTTCGAAGTTTTTATTCTATTTTTGTAATAAAACACTGTGGCCCCAGAGGAAAAAAAAATTTTTTTAGTGTGGCAGTCAATGTGTTAAAAAAAAAAAAAGACACTGTTTAGGGAATGAAAAGGCAACCCACTTTTTTTTAATGGGCAAAATATTTGAACAGTCTGGTCACAGAAGAGATTATCCAAACAGTCATTAAACTTTAAAAAAAAAGTGTTCGACTTTATCAGTCATCAGGAAAATGCAAATTAAAACAGTGATGTGATACACTACACCACCACCAAATGAAAAACTAAATAAAACTTTTTGGTTTTTAATAAGTACATGTGAGGATGTGGAGCAACCAGAGCTCTCATAAACCCCTGGTGGGAGCGTAAATTGATATGATCCCTTTGGATAACTGCTTGGCAGTGCTCCTAGAGCTTAAGATGCGTGTACCCTATGACCCAGCAACTCTATTCCTAGGCATATAAATAAATAAATGTGTACACACGTCTACCAAAAGAAATGTACTGGGAATCTCATAGCAGCATCATTTGTAACAGTCCCTAAGTGGAAACTACCCCAATACATATCAAGAATGAATACACAGTGGGATATGCACACAGTGGAACATTATATAGCAACGATACACTGTAGCTACACAGAGACACCATACTGACGAATTCATCTCACAAAGAGTGTTGAGCAAAAGAGGCAAACACTACACAGAGAGAGAGAGAGAGAGAGAGAGAAAGGTAATCTGTGCTGTTAGAGGTCAGGATAGTAGTCTCCCCAGTGGGAGAGGGGGTTAGCGGCTGGAAAAGGTATCATGAGAGTGCTAGTCATGTTATTTTTTAATTTGGGTATTTGTTATACAAGTATGTTCAGTTTGTGAAAATTCATTATATGGTATTCCTATGTGTTTTCATTTTATGTATATTCCTATATACTTATTCTTTTCTGCATATATGTTATACTTCAATAAAACATTTATAAAATATCTGTTAGAAAGACTGATGCGCTAAGTTTACACCTGAGCCACCTGTCCTGAGCTCGCAACACGCTTGGATGTTCTAACCCAGTGTGTGGGTGAATACCGGAAGCCTTTTGTGGATTTGAAGTTCAGTGAACAGTTAGGCCGAGAAAACTCTCCAGTCTCCGAGCTGGAGTAACACAGATGCCCTTACTGAAGGCGATTCCCAAGCACGTTCTGAGCTGAGTGAAATCTTTCAAACATTTCATCTTATTCTGGTTCCACGGTGAGGGAACTCTACGGTCTATTTGTCTCCTACATCCTGACTGTCAGCAAGTTTCCCTTCTTTATTCAGAAAGGCAGCTCCCCTTCCACTAAGCTGACAGGGAGTATTTCCTGAGCTCTGGCTCTGCAGCCTGACATCCAAACAGACACGTGAGCGAACGTCAGTTTTCAGTGGCTGACATTTGTAAAGATCAAAGGCTGAAGGTAAGTAGATACATCTGCCCAGACAGCTTGTCTTGCAAGTTTAATTGAGAGTTGAATTCATGGCCAATATTTGATAATTTCACCTAAAACTCTAGATTTCTGGCTTCTCTGGAAAATCAAGTGCCATCCTCCCTCCCCAGGGCCGATACCCAGCCCACTCCCCTGGGCTGCCCAATGTCAAACAGCAGGTAGTAGGAAACCCCTGGCAGTCTGATTTCGGGTGCTTGCTCCTCCTCCTAGGGGATATCTCCTCTCAGCCACGGAAGCCTTCCCAAATTGCTATTTGAAATGTGAGAGGTAAAACTTAAAGCTTTTCAGGGAAAACATCTTTGTTGTCTCGGAGTAGATAAAGAATTTTTAAATGGCACACAAAAGGGCTAAGCATAAAGACAAAAAAAGTTGATAAACTAGTCAATGTTAAAGTTTAAGAACTACTTATCAAAAGACACCACTTAGAGAGTGAAAAGATAACCCACTTTTTTTTTTTGACGGGCAAAAGATTTAAACTCGAGCCCTATAGATGTGGGGTTGCAGTTCCCAGTGTAAAAAGCCTGAAAGAACAGCAACACAAAGGCCCCTGTTCTGATGGACTTTGTAAGATATGACACTGGGCATGTTATTAACTAGGTCAGCCCATATCGATGGGTCAGGCCCTGTGTTAGGTGCTAAGCCAGTAATTTAAGCATTTGGGCCTTAGTTTCAGCGTCTCTAAAATAACAGAATTGTAACCATTTTCTCACGTCTGCTTCAGCTATAAAATTTGACCCCTCTGTGATTTCAATGAACGCTGGAGAAGTGTGATGTAACTGTGTGTCAGAAGAAAGTTGGTCATTCCAAAATAGCGCATGAACTGTGCGTGTGTAACCAACACCCAACATGGTCGCTGGGGTCCTCTCTGGCCTTGTTTCTTGAGGACATGGGTTTAGGAGCCTCATGTAAAAACATGAGCCCCAGGAAAAGAAAGACCATCTAAGAAAGCATCCAATTGTCAGAACTTTATTTCAAGAAGTCAGGAATGGTTTCATTCTAGAAGCCTCAAGAAATTTCCCCTCACTCCAGACCTACTGAATCAGTTGGCATCTTAACAGGCTCCTCGGGTGATTTATATGCCATTCATGTTTAAGACATCCTGTTTCAGAGGATCCCCTGGGCTGGCTGTTGTACTCTGGATTCCCTAAGAGGAGTCATGATGTTCCATCTACGTCTCTACCTAGCCCAGACAGCAGGCAGGGGCACGAGGACTGTCGTGGGATTGTTCTCAATCTTCCTTCAACGGCAACCACCGTCATGGTGACATTCACCCTCACGTGCCCGGGGACAAACTCCAGCGTGCTAGCCAAGCTCCTGGTGGCTCCCCCTTTCCTCTCCTACACGAGAAAGCATCTAGGAATTCTAGCGAGCGTAGGTGATTGCCCCAATTCATTACACATTTTCAAAAGCAAATAACGTGTATACTTTCCTCCTGTCACTACTATTGAGCAACAAATTACCGGGACCCTCTTCACAACCACTCACAGCACACGGCTGAGAACTGCCGCAGTGGAGCCGGGAGGAAGAGCACGGGTCCCCTTCCAGGCGGATGCTAATGAGCCTCCCCCGCCTTTAACCTTCCTGCCAGAGAGGCAAGCTGGTAATGCGATGAGCTGTCACTGTTCATTACAGGGACGGCCGATGGGCCCAGAGGTGTTCAGGGGCACAAACAGGCTGTGGGGGCAGCACGGGAGGAGGTGTGGGGGCAGAGGGCCTGAGGAAGGCAGGCAAGGGACCAAGAGCAGCCTGTCCCCAGGTCGGCCTCTGCCCTGGGTGTCTGCCAGGCAGCCTTTCCTCACCCAGGCTGCAGAGGGCTTGCTTCCTGCACATGAACGTAGGGGCCAGCCTGGGGGATCGCAGGCCAGGCGGGCGCCTGCATACTAGCCAACCAGAAGAATGAACCTGGGGGTCTCTCCAAGTGTCCCAGGAGCTCCCAGACAGGTCAAAGTAGACGGGAGTTGGGGGTTGGGAGGAAGGACTAAGCATTTCTGCTGGTCCCGGTAAGAATTCCACTCTCTTCCAAGCAAATCAAAGACCCCTACCGCATGTCTCTGGTGAGCTATGGGTCCTGGATCTGATAGTAGGATAGAACCACAGGATTTGGTCTATTCCAGAGCCCTGTAACCAGGAATAGAGCCAGTATCCCTCTGTCACAAACTGAGGCCCCAAATAGTCAAATGACTCACCCAACGTCATTGGACCAAGGTTGTGTGGAAAGGGGAGGAATTACAGCTCTGTTTGTACTTCTGTCCTCTAACGTTGGATAGTTCTATAGCCCAGAAGCTGGTGATGTTGGCAGCCTTGGGCAGGAAGCAGGAGGGCGAGTTGTGTGCACACACCTGGCTAGGTTTGCTATGTACCCTTCTCCTAGGATGCATTCCTCCTGCAGCCTCTAAGAAGCCAGCACATCAACTGCCACATCGAGATTCTGTTCCTCCATCTCGTACGTGAGTATCCCCTCATTAGCTTGTAAAGTTCTCAGGGGAAAGGCTCTACGTAATGTGCCTCTCACTGCTTCTAGTAGAGTCCAATATGTGTTACACCTTCTCAGTGTGTGTCCACTGACCAAGCACATCGGTAGGAGGTCACTCAAAGATTTTTAAACAAAAAGAATCCAAGCAAGGGAAAGAGGGAGGGAACTTGGAAGCACCCAGTTCCAGAAGCAGTTCTAAGCCAGGCACAGTGACTCACGTCTGTAATCCCAGCACTTTGGGAGGCTGAGGCAGGAGAATCACTTGAGGTCAGGAGTTTGAGAACAGCCTGGGCAACATAGTGAGACCACACTTGTATTTTTTCTTAATAAAATTAAAAAACAAAAGACAGAAGCAATTCTTGATCTGCCAAACTGCTTCTGTATTTCTGGTCTGCAAGCTCCTTGAGGATAGTTGGTAATTTTTATATCTCTGAATCCACCCTCCTCATCCCCCAATTCTAGCATACTTTCTGGCACGTGGTAGGTGCTCGGTGTATGCTGGCCAATTGCATGCAGTGAGGGATGGGAAAGAGGAACAGAGGAGAGGAAATGAAAGAAGGCAGGACAGAGGTAGAAGGAGTGAGGGAATGTGCCAGTCATCACCTGTTTGGCCTCAGCACCGTTCCTGCCCTCTCGTGCTCTGTCCCAGCAGTGGCTGCTGTGGGTGACGGCCGGAAGTGGCCAACCCAGAGATGGCCCTGGATCCTCCAGCAGCAGCAGCAGCAGGAGGCAGCTGCAGCCTCCAGTGGCCTCTTGTTGCCTTCTACGACACGTCCATGATTCCTTTGAGCAGCAGCCGCAGGCTCCAGCAGTGTCAGCCCCCACTGTGCTGCTGGGCTCTGGAACCTTCTCGCTTGGTTTCCAGGAGCTCATTTTCCTCCTTGTGCTTCTCCCAGCCCTTCCAGTGCTTTTGTAACATGTCCCATCTAGTGGTGCCCCTATGTTTGAAATAGCACCATTTCTGTTTTTCTGGCTGGACTGATAAAGGAAAACAGCCAGAAAAGAGAGCACAAAGGAGGGGAAAGGTGATGTGGGGTGACCAGAGCAAATGTCAGTTCTGATTGAAAATGTAAACACATTCAGAAGGCGTCGGTATCCGATCCCAGCATTGTTCACCCCCAGGGCACAGGGAAACAAACAAGACCATCCCTGGGGTTTAGACTGTCCACTGCCCTCCACGCCCAGCTTTCCTGGACAAGCTACAGTCTCATGCACAGCCAGGCCAACAGCTCTCTGGTGCCACCTCAGACTCTTGCACTTGTCTGTCTTGTCCGACGGGAGGGCTCGGCTACCACCGAGGTCTCGGTTTCGTCAGTTCTGAAACCAGATCTTGAACTCTTGACTCCGTGTGTCATGAGAGATCCCAGCAACCCCTCACAGGCTTCCCTGGCTTTGTTAGAGTTTACATCCTTTGTTCTTCCTGTAAATAAAAATGGACGAGGCAGTAGTTGCCTTCAGTGTGCAAACGCCTGCTTCTGTAGCAGGTCTCTTCTTCTTGGTTCCCAGCCAAAGCCCTGGGCTGGGAAGGGCAGGAGTGGAGGGGAGGGGGCTAGCAGGGATTGGGGAGCCCCACAGGCTGGATCTGGCAGCTGCTGGCCCACGGAGCCCTGGCATCTCTCCTCTTCTGGGCCATGAGATGGGAAGATGGTTCTCATCCACCTCCATGCGGCCAAAGCCTCCCTGTCTCAGCCTGTCCCCTTCCCTCACTATGTTCTTTCTTGACTCTTTCCCACTTGCATTCTTCCTCTTGTCCCCTCTACCCTACCTGAGATGACTTCATCTTTCTAACAGGGGAGCTGAGGCTGTCAGCTGAGAATGTGCGGGAGGGAATGACGTCAGGGGTTTGGGGAGTGAGCCCCTCATCTGATGCTGAAGGGAAGCCTTGATGGGGACCACTAAAGCCCCCACTGAGATCCAATAGCAAGGATCTGTGGGTGACCCCCCAGGACTGTTCTGTAGCTCTCTAGAGAGACCGTGCAGCCAGGGAGTGGAGAAATATGACACTGCAACTTATCCAGAGCAGGAGCTCAGCCGAGCAAATGGTCAAGGAGACGAGGAACCCGATGAGAGTTTTGCACGCAGTGTTGAAGTAGCCGACCATGAGGTTAGGCTCTATAAGGGAACAAATTGACCTCCACCAACTCCTTCTGGAAACCCCCTGACCCCCTCCTCCTAAATACATCCCCTGACACCAGTCCCAAGCTGACAGCTGCTACTCTGCTGTGAGTGGCCACACTTTGGGAAGTTACTTGGAGGTCTGGGAAGTTACCGTGCTTGGTTGTGTCCGGTAAAAATGAATAAGGGCTAAAATATAAAATCACATCTCTTTTGGCCCTATATTTGGGCTAGTTCTTCACTTTGTTTTCATACGGAACATTGTGCTGATTCCTAAGTCCTCGAGCTGTTTATGGGAAAGAGATTGTCCCTCCCTCCCTCCCGCATCCATATCCCCAATCCCAAATCACGAGAGTTGCCGGTTTGCCACAGCATGTTTCCTGGGCCCTCCCTGGGTGGCAAGAACAGGGTTTCTTGCATTCCCCGTGTCCCATGGCTCCCTTTGGCTCCACCTGGGGAGGGTCAAAAGGGATTAGGCCAAGGCCCTAGAGGCGGCTCAGCCAGAGAAGGAGGCTCGAGTCTGGATTCTGATGAGTAGGACCGGACTGGCTGAGAGGAAGGGCGCAGAGATGCAGAGGCCAGCTGGGCAGGAGGACGCTGACAAATGCTGAGGCAGCCATCTAGATGCCAGAGGTGAGTTTCAAGAGGACCTGAAGGAGAGCAGCGTATGTAGGTCCAGGTTTAAGGTGGACACGACCCCAGGAATTAGCTGGGGTTGGATGTGTCCCGCAGGGTCCCATGAGCCTGGGCAAGCAGGACTCCAAGTCCATGAATCCAGGGAGGTGGCAGAAGCCAAAATGGGCAGGACCACTGAGGCAGATTAAAACTATGGGTCATTTCCCCTTGTGCTTGAGGAGGACAAGCAGGAGAGAGCTGCCTCTGGCCAGGGTAACACGGCTGAGGTCTTGTGGAGTCTGTAGCCCAGGAGTCAGGGGAGGTGTCTGAGAGAGCCAGGCGAGGCAGGCCGGGAAGTCAGTGAGGTACACTGACTGCAGAAAACGGCATGTCTAGTTTAAGTCAGGACATACTGTTTGGGCTGGTGGGGGTGACAGTGAGAGGCACAAAAGAGGACAGTTTGAAGGAAACTTGTTTTGAGATGGAACAAAATACAACTTTCAATATGTGAAATAATGAACCATCCTGAGGGTTAAAGAGCCTTCAGGATGACATCAGCAATGTAGAAAGGAGTCTATTAATAGGACTTTATCAGCCCCGATTTCCTTAGGCAGCTCTTGAAAGAATTTACATGAATGGTGTATATATATAGGGACGAGGCCTAAGACTAATTTTCTCAAAGCACTCTGGTTGACAGAGTAGGAGAAAAAGAGTTTGGCTAGATTAGGGTAAAGATAAATGAGTGTAAATTATGTGTTAGGTAGTTTATCAGTTTGAGCGGGAGAATTAATCTATGCTGTGTGTGTCTCTGTGCGTGTGTGGATATATAACTCAGAAGTGGCAGGGAGGCAGCATTAAGGTTGAGAAATGGTGCAATTAAAAGAGTCAAGAACCACCTCTGTGAAGGCTCCTGCATCATCATTAATTCAGCCACATTACCTTCCACAAACATCGCACAAGGTCCCGTTTACAGCCTCCAACGACTCACAGAGGAGGACCAGCTGCCAGCAGCAACTCTGAGGCTCCTTGGGGAAATTAGTGATTTTCCTACTTGACAAGCCCCTAATCTAACTAAGTCCTGCCCAGAGCAGCTGTAACTGCTTCTATACTGTAACCCTGGAGGAGCTGATGGGGACACACATGGGAAGGCAATTAGCCAACTTCCTAGTGGGGGCCAAGGTTTCTGTTTCCATAGGTTGGGGATGGGGCCCTGGGATTCTGCATTTCTAAGAAGCTCCCAGGTGGTGCTGGCACTGCTGGCCCCTGGACCACCTCTGAATAGAGAGGAGCGAATGCCTTGGCTCAGAAACACTGGTGTCACCCGGGAGCTTGTTAGAGATGCAGATCGCAAGCCCATCTCAGATTTCCTGAACCGGCTCTGCATCCTAACAAGATCCCTGGGTGCTTTGCAGGCTCTTTCGTGTTTAAGAAGTGCTCTTTAGGGGGTCTCCCTGGTTTCCTTAGATCTGTGATCCCCCTGAAGTGATATGCAAAATTGCATGCGTGCACTTATGAGTGTTTAGGGTACTTGAATCCTGGCACAAATTTCTTCTTCCTTTTGGGTTCTAAACTGAAGGAGAGATAGTCAAGGAAAAATAGTCAAATAGGAAACTCCATACAGAGAAGAAAAAACAAAAAGAAAAAGACTGGAGCTGAACAGGCCTTCCTCGTCTTACAGAATGTCTAGATCTGTGGGACAGACCAAATGCCCTTGTCCCATAAACCTCACGGGTGAGGACGGCCAATCTGCCTCACCTTCCCACATGCAGCTGGAGATGCTGGGAGAGTGTGCGGGTCCTGGCCCAGAGGCCTTAGGTGTGCTCAGGTGTGCTTGACTCCCAGGGACCTGCCATGCTGGGCACCAGAAGTAAGAGAAAGAAGTGATCTTGGTTCTTGTCCTTACAATCGCTAAACACATCCAGAGAAGGACATTCAGGTTAACAACTCCTCTTGCCTTTGTGAGAAGCTGGCGAATGGAGTTGGCAGAGAGACAAAGTCCCCTCACCTGGCCCCAACCTATATGGTTAAAGGGAACAGAAATCCCCATTCCCTCTTGGACGAAGCAGAAATACTGGGAGGGAAGTTTCTACTGCAAAAATGGGGAAAGAGTCTATATTCCCAGAGGGATCCATGCACAAGACAAGCTTAAGATGCTCTAATCTGGAAACTTCCCCAGCCACCACTTGAAGACTGGGATGAAGACGTACCAGGAACCTGGAAGGTACCCTTGGCCAGCTCAGGCTGCTGCTGCATCCACAGACGGCTAAGCAGAGATGATCAACCGCTCAGTATGTGATGAGTTGTGGGGCAGCAGCTACCACCACAGCTTCCTCCCCACAGCCCGGAGATGCTTCCAAGGTGGGAGGGAAGATCACTAACCCCAATGATGTGCCCTCTCCCCTGCAATCCATCTGCACCCACCACTGCAAATGCCTCCCTGCACCTCCCCCGCTTCCCCAGCAGATTCCCTGCATAGCTGATGAAGCTTCAGTTTCAGCCCCACCCCCCACAGGCAGCCCTCCCCCAATCTTGACCTTTGTCCCCTTGTCCATACCCTCATAATGCTGAGAGTCTCTGGGGTTTGCAGAGTGTCCCAGGAGGGGTAGAGACACCAGGCTTCCATCAGGAAGTATGTCTAATTCAGCTTGTTTTTTCCTGGTTGTCAGAAGAGATTTTAAAAGAAAGGTTACTGAATTCCCAAGGCTCTAGTAATTTGTTTTGACTTTTTTTCCCATTCTAAATAAATATTTACTTTTCTAATCAAATTTTCTTCTTTTTCCTGAAGCAAGTTCCCCAAATTATATAAGCTTCATCTCCCCCGACCCCACACCTACACCCAGCCATGCTGCAGTCAGGAAGAATAACAAGCAGCGTCTCTCCCCAGATGGCTGACAAGGCCGGCTCCAGCCCCCTCTTCTTTCCTGTGTTTGAAAGAATGAGCTTTCTCAGAAGCACCTTCACTTCTCAGTCTAGTAAGAAGGATGGACCCCAACAGCATCCTCAAAGGGCTTGCAGAAGATGGCATTGAAGTTCAGTATTCTAGAAGCAGTGCAGGTTCCCTCCACCCCCTTGGGAAACGCCTAATTAAAAACAAATTTCAAAAAACCCACAAACCCAGCGCCATCCTTCCCGCTGCTCACGCCTTGAACGCGTCATGCTTGTTCTCTGTGCCTTAGAGCTCAAGCAACCACCTTGCTCCCACCCCCGGGCAAAGTCACCTGGGAGTCTGCTTGCTGTCGTCCCACCCTTTCTGAAGGCCCATCTTCCTGCACAGGCTTCCTCCCTTTACCTCCAGGATGAGGGGACCAAGAGGCAGGGACTCACCAAAGGCAGTAAAGCTATGGCCCCATGACACATGTCCAGGTGGCCTGGGGGTGGGAGGGGGGGAATTGCCTTAACTTGGCCATCTTTGAGGGAGACCCAGATGGGCAAAGGTTGGGCGTTTGGAATTGGTAGCCATCAATGCCAGGATTGTCACCTGGGAGTGGATAATGCACTAAACTTAAGCAGGAAACCTGCACTGAAGCGCTGGTTGTGTGCAGCTTCTACCATCTCACTCTAGCATAGTCACACATCCACACAAGGATTAAAGGAGATTGTGCACCCGGGCACTCTTTGTAAACCCAGTGGTTTTATACTTATAGGTGTAGCCATTCCTCACAAGTTTGGGCTTCCTCAATGACAAAGCAACCATGGCAGAGAGATTCTGATGTGCCATTTAAGTGTGTTTTTTCTCATACTTGACTTCACCATTCAGTCAACTAGATACTCTATGTAGCTGTCTCAGGAGAAGATGGAAAAAATGGCCAAGTCTTGCTTTGGAGATTTGAAATGTTAGGTCTCAGGAGGAAGGGAGGCGATGTGGGCTCCAGCAATAGATTTCATGCAGACCGTGTTGAAGAAACGCTCCTCTCACTGTCTCTCACCTCCAAGTCCAGACTGCGGAAGGAAAGAGAAGGTGGGTTCTGGAACGCACCTAGAGGGACCACACAGGAAGACCTGGAGCTTCCCAGCTTTCACCTTGTGTCATAAGAAGCTCTGAATGTTGCCAGGATGCAGGAGCAACATGAAAGCCAGGTGAGGCCCTGCAGACCTCGGTTTCCATGGGCACGAGTGCCGTGGGGAAGCTCTGCTGCAGCTTCCATCCGATATCCAGTAGAGCCCAACAGACACGGGACAACCACCCTGCAGAAATGACACCTGGCGTGCCCTGGTATAGACATACATAGATACATATATAGGTTGTCATCTAATGTACTCCACGTGGGCAGTCCCCTTTGAACATGACAAGACTTTTGTAAGACTCCAGCTGAGAAGGTGGGGCCGTGGATATATGGATGAGGTGGGTGGCCGCGTGGAAAGGCATGGCCCCGCCCCTGTGCCTCAGTCAGCATCGCAGACCCAGCTTGAGCTCTGCCTCGGAGAGAACACAGTGGTAAGACAGGTACCACCATGCCACTCCATCTTCTTCATATCATTCTTTGCTGCCTGGAATAACTACTTGGAATAATCATGACGCTCAATAAATAAGTTTTGAATGAATTAATTGTAGGAAATAAAGTGCAATAGACAAAGGGGAGAGAAATGGGTTTGGGATGGAGGAATTACAGTTCAGTTTGGGAAATGTTAATTTGAGAAGCCCTGGAAACATCAAATTAAAGGCATCATGTAGGTTGTTGGATATTGGAGCTTGTTGCTTAGGGAAAAGGTCAGGGCTGAAGAGGAAATTGTCAGAGGCATCTGCGTCCAGTTGGTACTTGAGTCATGAGACCCAATGGGATTGCCTGGGAAAGCTCTCTGGAGAGCAGAGGGAAGAAC
Organism: Lepilemur ruficaudatus; assembly: GCA_963574885.1. Taxonomy (NCBI): domain Eukaryota; kingdom Metazoa; phylum Chordata; class Mammalia; order Primates; family Lepilemuridae; genus Lepilemur; species Lepilemur ruficaudatus. The sequence goes on along the minus strand of CAUYRT010016210.1, from coordinate 41,732 downwards.
CTGGGGGACCACTGACATTTAGAGATCTGGAAAGGAGTGAAGAGCCAGGGAAGGGTGCTGGGAAGGAGTTTGTGGTCACACCGGAAGCAAACAGAGACATCGCTGTCTCAGAAACCACGAGGGTAAAGGGTTTCAAGCAAGTGGAATCGACGAGCTGCATGTAATTCCGCTGAGAAGGTGTGACAATTGGGTGCTGTTCCCGTGTCTCCCTCAGAGTTACGGCTCGCTGAGGGCCAAGCTTGTGCTGGCACATCATGCTATGCCCAAGATAATGCCACCTCTGCCTCGTTGTCACAAGGAGCAGCAGGGAGGCAGATGTGGCAGGGGACACAGGGACCACCAGAGAGATGTGGGTCCTAGCCCCTGCTGGTGACTCTGCCCACCTACCTGTGACTGAGAGTCTGCCCCGTGCATGGAACATAACATAGCATTTCCCATTTAATATTCATAAGAACCGCGTGAGGTACTTGTATTATGTCCACTTTATGAGTTCCCCAATTGAGTTTCAGTGTGGTGCTAAGAGGGTGGACTTTGGACTTGGACAGACATGAATTTGACTCCTGGTGCTGCTACTGGCTGACAACATCGTCTCATCTAGGAGGATCTCAGTTTCCTTACCTGTGAAATGATCCAATTGGATTAGGAAGTCACCGTCATCACTTTAAATACCACGATTAAGAACATGATTGTAGGTTTTGTTCTTCGAGGGTACAGTGACGAAGGAGAGGGAAGATTCTGGGGACTTTAGTGCATGCCTGACACTTAGATGATAATGCCCGGTGGTGTGTCCTGTCTACAATCAATTGCCTTCCCATAGTCTGCTCAAAGACTGATGACCTGTTGTCACCGTTGCTGCCACCACTTCTGGGACCAGGAGACTGAGAGCTGTCCCTCACCCTGTGGGCACCAGGCGGTGTGTAAGCTGGCGGTGTGGTGAGGAAGGAAGACTTCACCTCTGCTGGTCTCAGGATGGAGTGGTGGCTGGAGGAGCAGCCATCAAGGATTTTCTGCCTTCTTCTGGAAAGCAGCTAAAATAGATGCATTTGTTTGTTGGGAATAATGACCAGGAACTCTTACATGTTTTAAGGGAACACAGAGAAGCCTAGTCTGGGGTGGGGAGGGAGAGGGAAGGCACGGGCTGCCCCCCGGGCAGTGTCCCTCACAATTCCCATGGTACTTCCGGTTCCCTGAAGGATGTCACACACATTCTCTTCAAGCGCAGGGCTATGGAATGGAAGGACATTTGTCCTGCAGTCTCCGGGGAAAGAATGAGGAGCAGCGAGTAGAAGTTACAGGGGATGTCAGTTCCAGCTCAGCCCTAGACACAGAACAGCGGAGTGGCCAAGTGCATGAGCTTTGGAGCCGACCAGCAGTCTGAATTTAGATGCGTAATTTGACTTTCTATACCTCAGTTTTCTCACCTATAAAATGGGGATAAAGTATTTAAAGTGTTTAGCATTGCTCTAGGCCACCTTATCCTTGGTCTCATTAGTATTAGAAAGAACATTTGAACAGAGTACTGCCATGGCAGGCAGAGGTCAGCCTCTGAGTGGTGAAGGGTTTGGGTAAATGTCCACCCGACAAGGAGAAAAGATTGCAGGATGGAGACAGGGCTGTCCACCCCAGGAGCAGAGTCTGAGCCATGCTTCTCTGTGCAGCCGGGCAACTGAGGCCCACTCTGACCTATGCTTCCGAAGCAAACATCTTGTCTTGTTTTGCTTTATTTTACTTTTCTCTGTTTCCAAGAAAAGGGCAAGGAGCATAACAATGTATTAAAAGTACTAGAAGTTCTTTTACATGGATCCTCAGGGCAGCAGTTTCTGAGGTCCCTGAATGGGAAGGGGAAGGAACAGGATGCCTGTCTCCAGCAACTCACCTGCTTCAGGCAGAGCCAGGAGGGGCCTCCCGGTGCAGATGCCAGGACTGTAGAGTGGCTGTCTCTATGGCAACCTGTGGCTGACAGCTGCATCACAGCAGGCCATGGTTAACCTCTCCCTCACTGACGCCAGAAGACCCAGCCACTCCAGCGGGGGCAAAACCTTGGTCTCCGGTCCTTCTGAACTAAAATACCTGAGACAGGAGATACCAAGCCTGTGAAAAGAATTTGTGTTGTAGCCGCAGATCCTGCTCTTTGTGTACTGAAGCACTTGAAATAGGATAAATTGTCTAGCTGTTCTGCTCAAAGCCAGGATGGGACATGATGCATCCCCCTTCCTCTGAGATGAGATGGTTCAGGAAGCACTTCCGTTCGGGGGTGTAGGCTTCAGGACCCCACCCAGGGAACCCGCTGGTGCAGACTCTTAAGTGTTTGAAGAAGAGGGAGACCCCTGAGGACTGGAGGAATCAAGGAAGGCTTCATGGAAGCAGTGGGACCTGAGCGAATCCCTGCAGGGTGGATAGGAGATGGGGCAGGATGGTTTCCAAGGCAGCTGGACATCTCCATTCCCTCCCTGTGTCCAGGTTGTTCTCGTCTGTCCTTGGCTCCCCCAAGAAGTTATGTTTTCCTACACGCTGTCTCTGTCTCTGGTCTAAGCTGACGATTTTTTGAGATTTTCTAGCCAGTAAGAAGTAGAAAGTCTTCATCTAAGTCATTTATTCTAAATCATTCATTCACACACCATCCATGTGAGGCAACTCTGCATGAGGAAAACAAGGCAAAACTCAGGCCTTCGAGACCTGGCAGCCTTAGCGACTTGCCCACTTAGATGGGCATGAGCCGCAGAAACGCAGAGAGTGCAGACATTTGTTAAAAATAGCATCTTGTAAGAATAACACATTTATTGTGAAAAAATAGTAAAATGCTGAAAAAAGTGATATTATTAAATTATGCATAACATTATATTATTTATATATAAACATTTCATAATATATATTAGTACATAAATCAGCTATGTTTTGTATTTAGAATCTTTCCATTGTATTCATTATTTGAACCTAATGTCATGTGATTAGTATATTCCCATGTTCTGATACTGTTATGGATTAAGTTGTGTCCTCCAAAAAAACTTACATGTTGAATATATATTGAAGTCATAACTCTCCTATTTGGAAATAGGATTGTTGCAGACGTAATTAGTTAAAATGAGGTCGTGCTAGGATAGAATGGACCCCTAACCCAATATGACTAGTGGGCGTGCTTATAAAAGGAAGAATTTTTTTTTTTTTAAAAAAAGCCTTTCAATTTTTATCATTCAAAAAAGCTTCATTTTCTTATTTAGCTTTCTGACTCTGTGCTTGTGCCTTTGACGCTGTCACGATTTTCTGCTCCTCTGTAAGGAAAGCAGCTTGATCCTGTCGCGAACACATTTAGCACACGTGGAACCACCACAGGCCCTGCTGATGTGTTTCTTTGTTATCGACAGCCTCATAGGAGCTTTGGGTCTCACAGCAAGAACCCCTGCTGTCTGCCTGGGCACACGCCACATGCAGACTCTGGTGCTCTCCCAACCTGGATATAAAGGTAAACGATTCTATTACCAGGGGTTCGGGATGGCCTAGTTTTGTTCGAGGCTGCATTGTGGGAGAGACTCTTATGGTACCCTGAACGCTGGACTGTTGTGAGTGCCCCCCAATAGCATCTTCGAAAGAGGGGTAAAAGGGGGGGGGGAGAAAAGACAGAAAAACACCATGTGAAGATGAAGGTGGGGATCGGGGTGATGCCAGAACATTCCCAGAAGCCAGGTGAAAGACCTGGGACAGAGTTTCCCTCACAGCCTCAGGAGGAGCTAACCCTGCTGATGCCTTGATCTCGGACTTCCAGCCTCCAGAACTGTGAGAAAATAAAGCCCTGCTGTTCAACCCATCCGGCTGTGGTGCTTTGTTACGGCAGTCCCGGAAACTAATGCACAGGCCGTTAAAAAGCCCTCACAGCCACGCTTTTTACTGCTTGCAAAGTACGTAAGTCAGGATAAGTTATGTTGTGCTGTAGTAACGACCACCACCACGATCTTAGTGGCTTAACCTAACAAAAATCAATTTATCATTGATATTACGAACCCCGTGGGTTTGGCAGGGGGCTCTTCCCCTGTAATCACTTCGCACCATCCCATTATGCCTCCGTCTTACAGCAACGCTTCCGTTTTCTTCGATAGGGGAAGAAAGGAGTGGAAAGTTGACCACTGGCAATTGAATGCTTCCACTTTTGTGAGAGCCACAGTGGCTCAGATTTCATAAGCCAAAGGCAGCCACGCGGTCAAACCTAACATGGATGCAGGAACATACAATGCTTACAACCTTAAACACTTAAGCAGCAGAAATTTAAAAAAAAAAGGAAAAAAAGGGAACATACAAGGCTTGCCTATGCCTCAGAGAAGATGCGGACCCATTGTTGTTGAACAGTCTGCCACACGGTGTCCAATGTGTGAATGTACCATGTTTGTTCTAACACTTCCCTCCCTTGAGAGAGCTTCCCTCCCTTGAGAGGGCTGATAGAGTTGACGGTCTGGACTAAACCTTTAAACAGGGGTCATGCTAGAGGTCAACTTAAATCTGAAATGCTGGGGTCCATAACTGAGGATGGGGAAGCTGGAGAGTTTCCTAGAGTTCCAGGGTTCTCAGCTCTAGCAATGCGCCGGGAGCTGTGCAGAGACAGTGTGTTACCCAGAAGGACATCGTCTCAGCACCACACAACCGTGAACTCACAGAGTCCAGAGATGGTACGAACATTCTTATGCTTGTCTATGGCGCCTCCCTTAAGTCCCCAGAGTCTTGACTGGAAGGATGTCAGGGTCGGCTTCCCTTCTAACCTCCCCAGCCCCATCCTCTTTCCTCCTGCCATGATCTCTTTATTTTCCCTACACCTCTGTCTGGCCCTTCCTCCCCCACCAGCTCCAGCTCCATCCTGGAGACAGTCCACAGGCTTCTCAAATCCTGAGCATTTCCCCCCACTCAGTCCTGGAGTGGCAGGGGCTGGGTCTTGGGGCACAGAAGCCCACCATAGAAGAAGAATTTAGATATTTTTTGATTCTTTGAAATGGAACATTTACACCTTGACTCTTGCTGATATAACCCTCCTGCGAGGAGGCACACAGGGGATTGCTAAGTGGTGCCTGAAGACAGAACTCAGCTCTCAGGTTCCACAACAGAACACGAGTGTTGAGCATCACTGGAAAAATCTAATTCTGTGGCTGTGTGACCAGTGGTAAAGGATTAAGGCCACATTCGAAAGGAAAGTGGCCCTCCTTCCCCTTGCTCATGTGGTTGGCCAGAGTCCAAGCCATTAATTGAGCGATAGTTACGCGTGAGTGGGGCCACTCGGTTAGAAAAAGATAGGCAGTGTCAACAACACATCCACCTCTCCCCTCTGCAGCCCACCTGCCATGGTTTGAATTTTTGTCCCCTCCAAAATTCATGTTCAAATTTAACTGACATTGTAAAAGTATTAAGAGGTGGGACCTTGAAGAGGTGATTAGCCAGAAGAGCTCCACCCTCACCCGTGGGATTGGTGCTATGATAAAGGGACAAGTTCTGTCCCCTCGTCCTCTATGGCTGTCCTGCTCTTCTGTCATGTGAGGACCCAGTGTTCATCCCTTCTAAAGGCTGCAGCAACAAGGTGCCCTCCTGGAAGCAGAGAGCTGCCCTCACCAAACGCCAGTCCTGCTAGCACCTTGATCTTGGACTTCCCCATCTCCAGAACCATGAGGAATAAATTTGTATCATTTATAAATGATCCAGTCCATGGTATTTTTTGACAGCAGCAAAAAACAAGCTGAGACACTAGCCCTCCCACGTGCTGGGATTGATGTGTGAACTCGGAGCTCCCCTCCTCAGGCCAGGCCGCATCTCTCCCAAATTCCCAAGCACTCTCGTCGCTGGTGCGGTGTGAGACGCTAAGTCCCCAGAACTCCGATTCTGGCTTGAGGAGACAGAAGCCTGATTTGGGTTTCCAGCCATGTTCTGCCGTCTAGTTCTGCTCTTTCAGAGAGCTCTACATTGGAGCACTGCGTGCAAAAGGGTCCTTTGTTCCCCGCATAACTGCCCCTTGTGTGTCTCTCTCTTGGGAAGAGATGACTGATTGGAAGATCAGAATGTGGATGGTGCTGAGACTCTTGCCCAAAACAACAACAAAACCTACTCCTGACCTAACAATGTGATGTTCAGAGATGGGTGAAGGCATCACAGAGGAGGTGGCCTCTGAGCAGAGTCTTGAAGGATGAATAGAAATCTGACAGGCAGCTTCGGGCATTTGTTTCTCCAGCTCACTGAGAGGTGGGGGGAGGGGGTTACTTGGGGCGAGGTTGTCCAAGGAATCAGGGAGCTTTCCAGTATCCACAAAGGCAGACTCTGCTTCCTTGATGTTCTCACCATCTAATTTGAGTTGTCTAAGTGATGGATGGGCTGGGAGGGCTGTTTCACGGCGGGCAAGGGATTCTGTGTCTGCTGGGTCGGCGTGTTTTTGGCAGGCTGTCTGTCTTGATTTGTTGCTTTGAAGGGCCATTGCTCAGGAAGCCTTTGTTATCAGCAGAGCCTGGGGCTGCTGGGTCCTGCCTGTGGCTGCACTCTGGCAGGCACACCAGGCCAGGGTCAAGGCTTTGTTATCCAGTCTTTAGTATTTCCCAGCCTGGAGGAAGGGTGGGTCCAGCTGGATCCTGGGCCACCCTGTCCATTCGATGATTGGTGGGCTGGGGATTCTGAGACGGGTTGGAATCTTGGGGTTCACTGCTAGGGGCTTGTTGAGTAGCCTGTGAACTCAGCTTGAGAATGAGACATGGGACACAGACAAGGAGAATGGCAAGTGGAATGGCCATGTGTTGTATTCCATCCATGTATCCAATTACTCCTGCAGCAAACATTTCCTCACTCCTGTTTTGTTTCAGGTGCTGGGAAGAGATAAGATGTGGCTCCTACTTTCCTGAGGAATAAACAAATTAACACAGTAGCACATAAACGTGCCATGTCAAAGGGAAGCCTGGGGGGCTCTAGAGCCTTTAGAGCTGTGGCCCCAATCCCCGGACAGATATTGGTCCTGTTAGGGATCAGGCCACAGAGCTCCACTGGCCCCTGAAAAAAATTGGGTCCCAGAAAAAATTGTCTTCCATGAAACAGGAAGGGTGGGGGTGCACAGCAGGAGGTGAGCGGCGGGCAGGTGGGCAAGCTAAACTTCATCTGTACTTACAGCCACTCCCCATCACACACATCACCGCCTGAGCTCCACCTCCTGCCCCCATCTGTGGAAAAATTGTCTTCCATGAAACTGGTCCCTGGTGCCAAAAAGGTTGGGGACCACTGCTTTTGAGGGTGTTCCCTGCAGGAGGGTTTCTGCCTTCACCTAGGGTGGGGCACGGTGTGATAAAGTCAAGAAAGATTCAGTCCACCACATAGAATTGTTGTAAAGACCAAGTGACTATATCAGGGATGCATCAACATTGTGTAAACGGTGAGGCCAAAGAGAAGAAAGTAATTATTTTTATTGTTGCTCTCTGGCTACGCAGCACAAAAGACTCTTTCAAACAATTTTGGTTGGTGCCTAAAGATTTGGTTCAGCTTGGGCACACTTCTTGAGCTCAGTATTTATCATTTCTCTACATCCTTTCCCCTTTCTAGAATTGCTTTTCTCCCAACCTTCTTCTTTGCCAATCCCAAGCCACATTTTTCTCCAGAGTAACCTTGATCCAACTTCATGTAGAAACCTTTCTGAACATACTTAGTCCAACGATCCCACCCATGCCACACTGGATTCCAAGTGATTCCACCTCCCAATCACACCGCCGGGAGGGATGGTGGGATGACAGGGAGGGATCTGCTCCCGTTTCTTCTGATCGCAAGTCCCAGACACTTCAGATGCTTCCCACAGCAAACATAGCTTCTAAACATTCTTAATTTTGTCCTCAGCGTATTTCGCGAATGTAAACCTTATCTTTCCAACTATACCGTAAGCTCCTCAAGGGCAGGGCCAATGCCCTTGGATGCTTTGCTCTGCTCTGCACTGGGTGGCATTGTGTGAAGAGCTCAGTGTTTGTCACCACTTTATCAGCGAGGCTGATAGAAATGAGGCTGTTAATTTCATCTGTGGGACTTCATTTGCAATTAAGTGGATGGTGATGCCTTGGTTATGGCTTAATTAATAAATTCAATAAACATGAATTAGGGATCTATGATGAGTCAGACACTGTGTTAAGCACTGGCTGTACGGAGATGAATGACAGCTCTCTGCTCTCGAGAAGTTCACAGTCTAGTAAGAGACAAACATGTGCAAACAGATATTTATAATACCGGAGGTAACTGTTAGAGAATAGATTTGTTTAAAGGACTGTGAAAACCCAAAGGAAGGAGCAAGAAATTGTGCTTGCTGACATGATGGATCATCTTGGTTTTGAAGGATGCAAATGAAATTTCCAAAGAGGCAGGAAAAGCAGAAGTAAGAGGGGGTGCAAAGACACAGCAGTGTGATGAGGCAGGAAGCCATTTTTGAGGAATTTAAGGGTTTCAGTGTGACCAGGACAGGAGCTCTGTGGTGGGGAAAGGTGTCAAATTGTGAACAGTTTCTATACTAGCCTGGGAATTTGGACTTTATCCAATACTCAACAGAGAGCCAAAGGAGACTTTTAGTGCATGGAGTGCCATGATTCTATTTGCTTTTTACAATGATAACCTTTGGTCTAGTTCTGCCTGGAGTGCCAGAGAAGGCTACACACAGGCCAAGAAAGGTTTGAGGACCGGAGGCATTGAAGAGCGGCTAATCTCAGAGACCAACTGAAAAAGCAGGTATAATAATAGCAGCCAGACATTACACCCATTACACCGGCAGTGGGAAGGACCCTTCCACGGTGAGAGGAGAGATGAAAGAAATGGTGAACCATTAACAGAGTGGCATGCTCTTCCTGACTACTAAAGCCTTTTCCACAAAAACCATAAAATGTATTTCAAACAGCTAAACAAAAATATTAATTAGATTTGTTACAAATGCACACAAAATACAATTTAGAGAGTAGGAATGTGAGAAATACAAATGGCTAAGTAAAACTTAGTACCTTTAGCAACCTTGCACTAATGCATAACTTCAGTTGATCTCCGAACAGCACTGGTTTGAATTGCAAGGTTCTGCTTATACGAAGATCACAAACCTGTGTATATGGAGGGCTGACTTCTCTTATAGGTGGGTTCTGCAGGGCCAACTGCAGGACTTGAGTATGTGTGGATTTTGGTATACTTGGGGGTCCCAGAACCAATCCCGAACGTATACTGAGGAGGGAGAACTGTATAATGAATCATTGTGCTATTTAACCTGGTCTTCTCCTAGGTATGTCTGTCAAAACTTTGTTATACCAAGCCCTGAAGACATGTCTAAAGGTCTTCAACTGTGTCCCAAGTCCTCGAAGAAGCTTCTAGGACATTATCTATGTCCTCTCTAGAGCAGTGCTGACAAGGAGTGCTCTGACTCTCCACTGTCAGAGTGGGGGAAATAGACAATGTCACAAAAATAAAGCATGCCAATCGGCTTCCCAACGGTGGCAGTTCCCCATTTGGGTCACTGAAGTCCAAAACATCATCCTCAGCCTTGCAGATCCCAATTTTCTCAGTGTCCCAAAGTTAATTGAATTTAAAAGGGCTGAGCTAACAAATACTTGCCAATTCATTAATTTACCACGAAAAACATAACTGCCGGAGGGATAGTTACTCATGCCCTCCAGCCCAGCCCAGCCACCACATTTCTTCTGTTTTGACATTTCCACAAGGAGACAAGTGACAATTTGAAAATTGCATGGTGAGCAAGGAACCCCATCAACAGGAGACAGATGCACAAACAACTGATGCCCCTCGGTGTGGCTACCTGCTGCCTTCATCTTTCCCAAAGGAATTTTCCAGTCCATACTCCCAGACAGCAGTTGGTGGCAATTTACTCCAGTTGTAGACAAAGTGTTTAGGAGAAAATATTAGCTGAGATGCTCATATTATTTACCTTAGAAACTGAAAAATGGCAGGTAATATCGAGCTTCAGAATTACAGTTCCAACAGAAATTGTTTCACCAACCAATTTATTAAACATTCCGCCAACATGTGTCTGGAGTGTTCTAAGTGCCAGAGTTCATGGTACAGATGCATCCACAAACAAGACAAGGACTCCACCGTCGGTAGGCTCAGGATTCAGTGGGAAGCAGATGTACTGACAGGCAACTGCAATGCCAGGTAAAGTTGCTGAAATGAAGGTTTGTTTTAGACATGGAGCCAAGACGAGGGCTCTGATCCCGCCTGGGATCAGGGGAGGCTACACAGAGGCCTAGAAGCATACGCTGATCCTGCTTCAGTATCTGATTTTCACAGTGGAAGAAAATGCATTCTTCTGACTGTGTATTACCAATAATATAATCACATGGGGCACCACTGCTAGCCTTGTGCTGTATTCCTTTTTAATTTTATACATCAAAATTTGTATGTATATACATAATGAGTGCGATGTGCACCGTCTGGGGAATGGTCAGGCTTGAGGCTCTGACTGGAGGGGGGAGGGGGGCAAGGGCAATGTACGTAACCTTAACATTTGTACCCCCATAATATGCTGAAATAAAAAAAAAAGTTCAAGTTAAATTTAAAAAAAAAAATTCTATGTATAAATCGGGAATCATACAGTGTCATGCTGATTTCATGTATTAATAGCATCATATCACGAGTCAGTTCTCTTGCAATGAAATAAAAATACATTTTAAAAAAATTACTGCATGGTATTCCATCATCTGGATATATTGTGATGTATTTAACATTTGTTGAACATTTGGGTTGTTTCCAATTTTTCAATATTATAAATAAAGCCAGAACTAGGAGCACTTTAGAGATGTTGTCATAAATCCTCTCCCTTTGCAAATGAGGGTACTGGGTTCCAGTGAATTTAAGTGATTTGTCCAAAATTGCATAGCTAGCTAATTTAAGGGATTTGTTTGGATTCCTAGGGAAATGCATTTGGGGAAGGAAGAAGAGAGGTGGGTTATCAGAGAGTTAATAAAAAATGAAAGGCCCTGGAAAAATACAGTGGGCGGGAAGAACGGAGCAATCCAAAGTGGAGAGGATGGGGTTGCGGGGTCCATGGTGCCAGGCCACCCGGGTGAAAACTGCCTGAGCCTCGCAGCACACGGGGGTGTGAGCAGGGCGGCCCTCCTGGGAAACAACCTGACAGTGTATCAAGAACCTTATTAAAAAAAATAAAATCTCAAACAGCCTGGCCCAGCAAGTCCACCTCCAGGAGTCTGTCCTAGGGGGAGAAATCATATCTTTTCTCACCCATGGCAAGGTTCGTAGCTGAGGCCCCTGTAACAAAGGACAGATTAACAAGAAAAAAGCATGCAAAGTTATTTAATACAAGTTTTACAAAGTACAGACACTTTCACAAATGAAGGGAAACCGGGTACTTTTATGATTAGGTTTGATCCAGAGTGGACAGTCACCAGGTAATAGGGCTGGAGAAAGAGGGAATGAGCTAGTGGTAATAAAAGAGGAGAACTCAGCCTGTTTGTTCACATTCCTCTCTGTGTCCCTGTGTCTTCAGAGATAAGGATGTTAATGGGCTTTGTCCCAGTTTAGAGGAAGATTGGCCAGGTATTATGACCTGCTTCCATGGAGAAGGGGCGAGAAGATGAGAGGCCCTACTTGCTTCTGCTGTTTTCTCAAATGCCACGTGCCATGTTTTGGGGCATTGTCCTGACCCTAGCAGCACAGTATGGGGTTAGTCATTGAAACATTGTTTATAACCCACAAAAAATGGAAAATGTTCAACGTCAGAGAGAGTTTAGGTAGACTATGGCACCCTCAGAAGTGGCTGAGTAGTGTTCTACAATTACCTTTATTTTTTTGTTTTTAAACGTTCTACTTTTCCTGGAATTCATAATCACTTCTTTTTCTCATTTTCATGGTTTTCTATGATCTCTTTTATATCTTTCTTTTCTGTTTTAGATATTTATTGCTATTGCTGAATAGCCAAAATTTTGTGGCTTAAAAATCAACCACCATGTCATTATATGTCATCCATTGAGGATCAGGGATTTGGGGTTTCTGGGGGTGAGACTTCTACTCCAGGTGATACTGACCGGGGTACACTCGATGGTATCTATCTGCCTTCTGGCAGGGCTGGAGGGTGCATGGCCGCGGTTTCATGTGCCTGGTGCCTTGGTGGAGAGGCCTCAGCTGGCCCTGCCCTGTCTGCACCTACTCTTGGGGACTCTCAAGGCAGTCTCTCCAGCTGCGGCCTGCCCACTCTGTGCAGTCTCTACCTTGGGCCTTGCAAATACATCCTGTGCTCTTTTCTGTCTGCCAGCTTAGTGGGACCTCAAGAGAAACAGGAGATGCATGCATGTGGTCAATCTTCTACATTTAATTAGAAAAGCATGGCTTTTTATTTAAGTAAAAGACAAATTGAGTCCGTAAAAATGTTCATCTTCTTAACTCAGTAATCCTACTTACTGTGAGTAAATGATTAAAGAAAAACAAGAAAAAGCTAAAACTATGCAAATTACTACAATGTAAAACTAGTAGCAACTAAAACGTTCAAAAGCAAGTGATGATTAATTCAAAATGCAGGGAGTACTTATAATGTTAGGTAGCTTAAAAAAAACTTTAAGTGGTAAGACTAAGATGAAACATGGGGAAATTCTTGTGTGATAATGTTAAATACAAAGCCTGGTTACAGCTCTGTAAAAATGTACAGATATGGGGGAAAGAACAAACATAAAGACAAATTACAGAAATTATGAGTGGTAATATTAACCACGATATTTTTCTTTTTTTAAAAAAAAACTTTCTCTAATGTTACCACATTGGTTTTGTACTTTAAAAAAGATACCCACCCCCTCCCATTACAACGTGTTTATTTTCGTGTTGAGGGGTCATTTCATGAAATGCCTTTGAGCCGGGCGGCGCATGGCCGCGAGGCCACAGCAGCGGGGCTTTGCCGTGCTGCGAGAGCGTCTTCCACGTGCCGGCGGCCGGGGCGCGAGAGAGACCCAGCCGACAGCTTGGGTCTGTGCCTGCGAGTCGATGTTTCGAAACACTTTGTACTTTACGCCTTTGCAGCTCCTGGCACCGAGAATCGCACAGTTCCTTCCTGTGCAACTTGCTCAAAGTCTTTGTTTTGTTGTTTTCTAAGTAGGGATTTCATCTTAAAATGCGTCGCTTCTCATCATGCAAAGGACACCAGCAAGCTCTGGTCTGAGTATGCACGGAAGGAAAAACGTCACTGTTGCTGTTGTTTTCCATCCCATAGACTATATTCCTTCACGGAGTTAAACCAGACATCTAGGCAGTGGACGCCACCATAGCCATGCATGTGAGAAGTAGCTCCAAGTGACACTGGTCAGTGGTTGTGAGCGCAGGGCAGACAAAGCCAGCCCTGGAGCCCAGCTAACCAGCGTAAGAACTCGTGGCTCAGACTTGAGCACCGCAAGTGGAAGTGGAGAGGACTTTGAAACCTTCTAGTCCCACCTCCTGTGCTTTGCACAAATTCGCCCATCAGCGTGAAGCTGTCAGTGGGCTTCTGCTTGGTCCTGCGATGAGGATGAACTTTTAAGCGTGTCAAATGTGACAACAATCTTCCATACATGGTGGCATTGAGTGCTACCTCTTTGCAAGTAACTTTTTTTTCTGAGACTGAATCTCACTCTGAAATCCTGTCTGGAGTGCAGTGGTGTCATCATAGCTCACTGAAACCTCAAACTCCTGGGCTAAAGTGATCCTCCCACCCCTAGCTCCCCGAGTAGCTGGGACTACAGGCGCACCACCACACCCGGCTAATTTTTTTAATTTTTGTTGAGACGGGGTCTCGCTCTTGCTCAGGCTGGTCTGGAACTCCTGAGCTCAAGTGATCCTCCTGCCCCAGCCTCCCAGAGCGCTAGGATTGCAGGCATCAGCCACCTCTCCCGGCCACAAGTAATTCTTATAAGCCCCCAAACATATGAATGCCTACTATATGCCTGGCATTATTCTAAATGTTTTATGTGTTAACTAATATCATTCTTACAATAATTTTGTGAGCTGGATGCTGATGATACTCCAATTTATACATGAGGACACTAGCATCCAGATGTTGTAAGCAATTTATTCAAGGTCACAGTCACATAGCTGGTAAACAGCGGCAATGGGACTCAATCCCAGCCCCTCTGACTCCGGAGGCCCCACACCGTGCTGCCCCTGGAGTAGCGCACCGTGGGGCTCCAGCAGTCGGGTCTGCAGGGGATAAAGCCATATGCATGACTTTCTGTCCCCTTCATCTCAAGTCCTCAACAGGGGATTTGGAAGGTCTGAAATCATAGAAAAAGAAGGAAGAGTTGCTGGTGCATTAGAACAAAGTTTCTCAGTCTGATTTTCAAAGAAGACTGGATTTCCCCAGAGACTTAATATAACCACCAAGTGAGGAAAAAAGGAGAGTAATAATTTGTAAAGTTCCCAAGCAGGGAAGGAGCCACTGCTGTCCCTATTTTCCACGTGACCAGTGTAAAATCTGGCACTTGATAAAAATGAGAAGAGGTGGTTGTTTTGACTCTAAAAATTTCCAGATGGTGCTGACAAACCCTGACCAATTAGTGGGAACCCCTGTTAGAACTAAGTTCATATCACGCGTGGAAAGAGACGATGTGAAAGAAAACAAAGGACAGCTACCAGCAACCAATCAGAAAAGGCGTTTGGCCCATCAATAAGGACACAATGTTTCCACTAACTAAGCACCAGCCAGCGCAGGCGTTTTAATGGGTAACTTTGGTCCACACTGGCCTAACGATGTTCAGCAAAATTTTTTAAATGACCATAGTTTTTTTCAAACAATTAGAAAAGAAAGTACACTTTAAATCAATAATAATGCTTCATCTCGTGGTGTGAGATGCCATGGTTTACAATCTTGTGCTTGTGCTTAGCTCGTGGTACGCAGCTCAATGATGGTTCGGTTAAATTCTTCATCCTGTCAGTTTTTGTACACTTAATTTCTCCCAAATCAGAAAGCACTAATTCACAAAGGTGGGCCATCAGGAATGGCAGCAGCAAATGTCTGTTTGTTCTTGAGAGAGTTGGGAATGTTTGGATCAAAGGTGGACTGAAAAATTGAGTGATTTCTCACTGGAACTGCTTACCACATACCGTTAGACATCAGGACAGCAAAGTGCAGCGTCTGGGGCTCAGGAGATAAAGGCAAATGAGTTCATCAGCTGTTCTTCGACTGGACTCTGTGCTCCGCGTTTGTTTATATTTATTGCAGCTTTTGTACATGATTTTTAAATAACACATCACTGAATTGCACCCTGACAAGAAAATTGAAAAGAAAATCAGCAAATGATGGAAAGAGTCAATTTTTAACAATTGAGCCGTTTGTACCAAGTCAGGTCTTTTTGTAAATTCCCGATGTCTGATTTCTCAACCTTAAAATTGTGAGATTTTATGCCTGAAGTGATAGTTCAAGCTACTTTAGGTACTAAGTAGGTCATCAAGAAATACCACTGTAGGCGCTCCTCTTGAGGTTACCAAAATATACTAGTTTTTCCAGTAGTCAAACTCCATCATCTTATTTGTGTGTCTGCTTGCTTATTTATTTATTCTTGAAAAAAATCAAATACTTGGTTCTATATGACCTAAAACAAAACAAATCAAAAAAGAACTATCCCTACCTCCCACCTCTCTATAACCATAATAGCAATTCTCTAGAGATAACAACTTTCAATTATTTTAACTGCTTTTTTCCCTTGGTATTTACCTCTACCTTCTAAAGAACATGCTTATAGTCTTTGATTTTTTTTCCAGTTTTTAGATATTGTCTCTTGAAATTGGATTGTAGATGATGAGAATTGGGGTCTCTTGCTGCAAACCCTCCCCCCACCTCCACCAAACACAGAGACCACCCCCACCCCCTGCACCATCCCTCCAAGTGTAGATTTCTCATGTTTATTTAGATGCATAAGATTCCTTACCTTATTTTTATACACTTATACATTATTATTCAACCTGAGCCATGTGGTTCTCTCTTGAATAGGGTTTTATTTTTTCTGATTCTCTTACTTTCTTTGTTGTCTAAGTATCCATCACCAATTCAACCCCGCACTTGCTACAGATGAGCACACCATCTCACACTACGTTAGACTCATTCGATAACCCGTGTGGTCTATCTCCCCCGGCATCCCCAGCCTCCACGACCCTTCCTCCTCCTGCTTGAACTTGAACTTGTTCTCTAGCCCTCCTATCCCGGGATCTCCATCTGTCATCACCCTGCGGGGGTTCCTTCATCCTGGCCAGCGTGGGATCCCCTCTTTCCTGGACCCATGTTGGTTTGTTTTTCTTTTTTGCTGCCTCGTTTCGATAGAGTTCATCTTCCAGTAACTTCCTGAACAAGTGGGCAAGTAGGCATAGGAAATAAAAATTGGTAAGACTTTTCAGATCAAAGATATGTTAATCCTAGATTCATATTTGATTAATAATGCAGCTAGTCGTAGAAATTATAAATGGGAATTTAATTTCAGAATTTTGAAACTATCAATTTCCTTGTCATCTAACTTCCACAGTTGTTGAGTAAGCTAATGTTAATCTGATCCCTGATCTTTTGTCTTTTGTACGTGACTCCTCTCTCTTTCTTTCCCAAGTATTCTAAAATTATACGATGAGAGACATTTTTATTTTTTTAAAAAATTCTATTGAGATAGATATTTAGTTTGGCTTTTCAATCTGGAAACTAATACACCTCAGATATGGAGATTTTATTCAAGTATTTTATTCAAAAAAAAAATTCCTCCATCCATTTTCCTTGTCTTTTCCTATTCTTCAACTATCAAACCCTACCAAACTGATCTCATAGGTTTCTTTTTAATTCTATTTTTTACTGAACCTGTGAGGGAGTCTCTCAACATTATACTCCAAAATTTATATTGAATGTTTCATTCTGTCATATTTTTAACTCTCCAAAGGTTTTTTTTTATTTCTCATGTAATATTCCTTTTTAATAATATTTTGTTTGTGTTTCACGGTGCAATATTTTCTCCTATGTCTCTAGGGATATAAATAAAAGATTTTTAAAGCTTCATTTCTCCTGCCCATGTCGTCTCTGCTGCCTCTGAGTCTTCTCTTCTGCAGTGTCACGTCTGTCGTGAGGTTTTCCGCAGGGCGCGGCCATCCTCCACAGTGAGGCACTGCATAGCTAAGGGGAGCCCCTCCGCCTACACGGGCGGGGCTTTTGACAAAGGCAATCTCCTTGAGGTTGTTCTCTTGACAGATTACCAACCATCAATTTCAGGGTGTATTTTCCCTTGGTTGATCCTTGCTCATGAGAGATGACCTTTGTACTCCCTCCCTGGAGGTGTGGCCTGACCGACAGCCTTCCAGAGGCCGAGGGAGGAGAAAGCTGAGTGGGATCATCACCTGATACATAGGTTTCTACTTTTTCTTTCATTGCCAGTAAGGCACTCCACCCACAGCTGTGCCTGGAATCTCTGAGTCCAGAATCTCTCTGGTTCAAATTTCTAAGGAATTAAACAAAATATTATTAAAATGGAGTATTAGATGAGAAAGAAAAAAAAACTTTGGGGAGTTAAAAATATGACAGAATGAAACATTCAATATAAATTTTGGAATATGATGTTGAGAGACTTCCTCATAAATTCAGTAAAAAAAAATAGAAGAAAGGGGAAGAAACCCAGGGATCAGTTTGGTAGGACCTTACAACTAAAGAATAGGAAAAGACAAAGAAAATGGATGGAGGAATTTAAAAAAAAAAAAATACTCCAAAAAAATCGCCAATCTTCTTCTGGGATGTTGGATGATGTCGCTTGGCAGCAGAAACTTGTGTGGGGAGCAGGGTGTCTCTAATTTACCTGCATCTTATGCAGAATGTTCAACCACATCTACCGTGTTCAGCTTCCCCTGCTGAACAGGTGAGTTTGGCACCTCCACTGCTGAAATTCGGAGCCCTTCAAGGCTAACTGTCTTCCTACTGGGCTGCTTCCACTGTCCACTTACGTTTCCAATGTCTCTGTTCTTACAAATTTGCTACCACCATTTGCCTGCTGTTTAGATTCCAAAATTTTCTTACTTCTATTTTCTTTCTCATTCTCTTTATCTTTTGGGTCCATGCCTTTTTATTCCCTGTATTTCCATTTCTTGGGGATTTCAGGAGGAAACTATGATAAAAGCAAGTGGTCCACCTGATATATCTAATGAAGAGTCACAGGCATCAAATTATGTTTTATTTTTCATATCAACAACTTACAGGAAGAAACTGGTATCAGTGGTTGCTTCCAGGAAACAGACACTAGGTGAGAAGATTCCATACTTTTCTCTCTATATATGCTTTTGGACTTGTCAATTTTGCACCATGTGCAAATATTACCTTTTCAAAACTTATGAATCAATATCACAAAAACAACAGCAAAAACAATAGCCCCCAAGAGCATCTTTCTCCCTATGACTAGCATAGGTTAAGAAAAGGAGAGTCTGTCATTGTCACTGCCAGCTTCATCACACCCGTTAAACTCATAGACACATAAACTCAAAGTTGCCATGCTTCTATCTTACGCCTAATTTTTACAGTTTTCTGCAATCTTGAATAAAGTTTGGAGGGAATGCTGTTGATCACTGGCAGCTATCAGTGGCTAAAGCACTGGGTTGACATCCAGGTGTGACCTCTCTTAATTAGGGACCAGTTCCCTGCCTGGCCACAACCCATGCTGACACGTGCTGGTGCTGACTCCAACACACCTACAATCTCTAGCAGGGTTCATGAAGTAATCACTAAATTAAAAATTATGTCTTCCATGGTCAGAGTTTTCAGTAATCAATAGGAAAAATGCTGGACATGTCATCTTTATGTGTATAATCACACATAGGCCAAGAGCTAATTTACGCTCAGCATATCAGTGGTTTTGTGCAACTGTAAGGTAAATGACAGGTGACTTACAGTGAGATAATAGCAGTGATCCCAGGTAACACCCCTTGAGAGCTTACAACAGCCAAGGTGTCTTCTAATAGAAAAGTCTTGCCAATAGTTTGTTTTCCTTTCTTTTTGTAAGCATACAATTGGTCATTATCTTTGCATCTGTTTTTACAAGTTTCATAGCAATGGTGTGACTTGAACCTGTTTTTTCCATTAGGGATGCAACCTTGAATATTGTCTCTACAATTTTTCTTTTTCTTTTTCTTTTGTTTTTAGAAACAAGTTCCACACACCACTAGACTGGAAAACATTGGTTTGTGCTTGTTCTTTAAAAATTCCATTAATTTAGTGAAAGGTCATGGGCTTTGTTTGCAAATGACACAAAAGCCTTGATGGCTTCACACCACAATTTGCACCAGACAGCAGACAGAACACAGGGGACTGGAACCCAGTGAAATGCCAGCCCAGCAAAATCCAATTTCAGTTAGTCACCACCATGCCTCCTGTTCACCCTTTCCTTTGCTAGTTGCTTGTCTAAAACCATCAGATTCTGAGAGTCTTGTTCACTATTATTATGACTTTATTTTGAGTTGAAGAATTTTTTGTTTTTCTTACTATTTTTGATATCCTTTTCTGAGAATAGTTTTAGATTGATAAAAAAGTTGTGAAGATAGTGCAGAGACTTCCCAAATATTCCACGACCAGTTTTCCCTGTTGCTAACATCTTACATTACTATAGTACCAGTTACATAGTCACAAATAGTCACTGGTCACAACTAATTCACATATGTAATATATAATAATTATATAATACAATATATAATAATAATAACTCATCATTATTAACTGAAGTCCACACTTTACTCAGATTTCCTTAGTTTGTACCTGAAGTCCTTTTTCTGTCCCAGGACCCGATACAGGATACCATGTTACACTTAGTTGTCATGTATCCTCAGGCTCTTCTTGTCTGAGACAGTTGCTCAGACTTGGCTTAGTTTTGATGACTTGACACTTTTGAGGAGGACCAGTCAGGGATTCTGTGAAGTGTCTCTCAGTTCTGGTTTGTTGGTGTGTTTCTCATGGTTACCCCAGAGCGGTGGGCTCTGGGGAGGACGATCACGGAGGCAAAGGGCTATTCTCACCACAGCATATCAAGAATGCCTGCTCTTAACGTGACTGATCGCTGCTGATACTAACGTGGATCACCTGGCTGAGGCAGTGTGTGCCAGGTGTTTCCATGCATGGTTACTCTGTGTCCTCCCCCTTGCCATGCTCTACTCTTTAGAAGGAAGTCACTACACATAGCCCATAATTAATATGTGGGAACTGGTGATCCACCTTGAGGGTTTGGTATCCACATAAATTATTTTGAATTCTTCTACACAGGAGGTTTCTATTCTCCCCCATTTATTTATATCTCTAGTTACTTATTTATATCAGATGTGGCTCATTTATATTTATCTTATACTTTGAATGATGATCCAATGCATATTTTTTTTTTTTTTTTGAGACAGAGTCTCACTCTGTTGCTCAGGCTAGAGTGCCATGGCGTCAGCCTAGCTCACAGCAACCTCAAACTCCTGGGCTCAAGCGATCCTCCTGCCTCAGCCTCCCGAGTAGCTGGGACTACAGGCATGTGCCACCATGCCCGGCTAATTTTTTTCTATATATATATATTTTTTAGTTGGCCAATTAATTTGTTTCTGTTTTTAGTAGAGACAGGGTCTCGCTCTTGCTCAGGCTGGTTTCGTACTCCTGACCTTGAGCGATCCTCCCGCCTCGGCCTCCCAGAGTGCTAGGATTACAGGCGTGAGCCACCGTGCCTGGCCAATGCAATTGTATATATTTTGTTGCTCAAATTGTTCTAGCTCTGGCCATCGTGTGGTCTTTTAATTGGTTCCTCTATCCCTTTGACATATCCCTTTCTTTGAGGTTTCTTTGAGCAATTCCTCTGTTTCCAGCCTGTAAAATGCTCCAGAATCTTCTTTTACATTCTTGCCCCAGTCTAGAAGCAGCCATTTCTTCAAAAAGCCCTGGTGCCTTTTATTGGAGAAAGATATTAGAAAGCAAGACCTGGATGCTAGGAATACTCACTGCTACTGGGCTGTCATTGCTTCTAGACCCTCTTGCCTGACAGAGGAAGGAAATATATGATACATGTGTGTACACTAAACTGTGTATATGTGCATATAGGTAACTGTTTCTGTATGTATTCATTTGTGTTTATATTAAGCTAAGCCTATCATACAGGTATCTCCGACTCTAATCCAACATCACATGGATCATTCTAGCATTCTCCTCCTGCTTGTCTGTAATCTCGTATTCCAACAGTGAAATCCATGGCTTCCACCATCCACTACCCATTTACTTAATTGTTCAATTCCAGTATATAGGCATAGTGCTTTCAGGATTGTTAAGCTGTACTCTTAGGGGGGAAAACTTTACCAACTAGAGTACAGTGCTTATGTATAATTCCTTTGGCCTTCAGTTTTACAGATTCTACTAATTTCCCATGTTACCTAGGTCAGTACCTATTCTCCTCACCTTCTTTATTGAGGTCATTTCATAAATTTGCAATACAGCTATTTAATAGATTCTTCTGTTACAGTCTGCATTATACCCTGGGATTCCTTAAACTCCAGATGAAATTTTTTAAGCTTGTATTTTTTTTTTTTTTTTTTTTTTTTTAGACAGAGTCTCACTCTTTTGCTGTGGCATCAGCCTAGCTCACAGCAACCTTAAATTCCTGGGCTCAAGCGATCCTCCTGCCTCAGCCTCCCAAGTAGCTGGGACTACAGGCATGTACCACCATGCCTAGCTAATTTTACACACACACACATATATATATATATTTAGTTGTCCAGCTAATTTCTTTCTGTTTTTTTTAGTAGAGATGGGGTCTCGTTCTTGCTCATGCTGATCTCAAACTCCTGAGCTCAAACAATCCGCCTGCCTTGGCCTCCCAGAGTGCTAGGGTTACAGGCATGAGCCACCACACCCAGCCTAAACTTGTATTGTAAGGTTCACTGTTCGTATGTACTATAAAGCTCTATGGGTTTAGACAAATGCATGGTGTCATGTATCCACCATTACAGTATCATACAAGATATTTTTACCACCCTGAAAATACTCTTGTGCTTCACCTATTCAGTGTTGCTCCTCCTCAAACCCCTTGCAACCACAATCCGTCTATTCTCTCATAGTTTGTGCCTTTTCCAGAATGTCATCCATAACTGTACAGCCTTTACATCTCTCACCAGCAATGTGCATTCAAGATTTAGCCATGTTTTTGTGATGCTTGACAGCTCATTTCTTTATCACTGAATAACATCACAACATAGGCATGTATCACAGTTTGCTTATTC
Source organism: Lepilemur ruficaudatus (assembly GCA_963574885.1). Taxonomy (NCBI): domain Eukaryota; kingdom Metazoa; phylum Chordata; class Mammalia; order Primates; family Lepilemuridae; genus Lepilemur; species Lepilemur ruficaudatus. The sequence continues at coordinate 19,547 of CAUYRT010016210.1, read as the reverse complement.
AACCACCTGTTGAAGGGCATCTTGATTTGCTTCCAATTTTTGGTGATTACGAATGAAGCTGCTATAAGCATTCGTGTGCAGGCTTTTGTGTGGACACAAGTTTTTAAATCAGTTGGGTAAATACTTAGGCATGCAATTGCTTGCCAGCAATGAACATTGTCAGTCTTCTGGATTTTAGTCATCTTAACAGGTATGTAGTGGTATCTGTTTTAATTTTTATTTGTGATTCTGTAATGACAGATGATGTTGAGCATCTTTTTATTTGTTTATTTGCTATTTGCAATCTTCTTTGGTGAGGTGTGTGTTCAGATCCCTCTTTAAAAATTTTTTTTAAATAAGGTTGTTTTCTTACTGAGTTTTAAGGGTTCTTGTCAGAGTATTTTATAAATGTCATTTAGATCAAGTTGACTCATAGTGCTGTTTGAGTCATGTATACCCTTAATGATTGTCTGCCTGCTTGATCTATCAACTACCGACATAAAGGTGTCAAAGTCTCTAACTGTAATAGCGGATTTGTTTATTTCTTGTTTCAGCCCTATCCCTTTTGTCGCATGCACTTTTTAAAATTTTTGTTTAATTTCAGTGTATTACAGGGGTACAAATGTTTAGGTTACATATATTGCCTTTGCCCCACCCGAGTCAGAGCTTCAAGCGTGCCCATCCCCCAGACAGTGCGCACTGCACCCATTAGGTGTGACCACACCCCTCCCCTCCTCCGCCTCCCACCTGCCCGACACCCTTGAATGTTACTACTACATGTGCACTTAAGTTTTGATCAGTATTGTCGATTTGGTGTTGAATACATGTGGTGCTTGTTTTCCATTCTTGTGATACTTCACTTAGGAAAATGGGCTCCAGCTCTATCCAGGATAGTACAAAAGGGGCTAGATTACCACTCTTTTTTGTGGCTGAGTAGGAACTCCATGGTATACATATACCACATTTTATTAATCCCCTCATGTATTGATGGGCACTTTGGCTGTTTCCACATCTTTGCAATTGTGAATTGTGCTGCTAGAAACATTTGAGTGCAGATGTCTTTTTTATAGAATGTCTTTTGTTCTTTTGGGTAGATACTCAGTAATGGGATTGCTGGATCAAAATGGTAGTTCTACTTGTATCTCTATATTGCTTTCCACAGAGGTTGCACTAGTTTGCAGTCCCACCAGCAGTGTATGAGTGTTCCTATCTCTCCGCATCCATGCCAATATTTATTGTTTTGGGACTTTTTGATAAAGGCCATTCTCACTAGAGATAAGTGATATCTCATTGTGGTTTTGATTTGCATTTCCCTGATGATTAGAGATGTTGAGCATTTTTTATATGTTTCTTGGCGATTAGTCTATCTTCTTTAGAAAAGTTTCTGTTCCTATCCTTTGTCCACTTTTTGATAGGGTTGTTTGATTTTTTTCTTGCTGATTTTCCTGCGTTCTACATAGATTCTAGTTATCAGCCTTTTATCGGATGTGTAACATGCGAATATTTTCTCCCATTCCGTAGGTTGTCTGTTTGCTCTCGTAATAGTTTCTTTGGCTGTGCAGAAGATTTTTAATTTGATCAGGTCCCATTTATTTATTTTTGTTGTTGCTGTGATTGCCTTTGGGGTCTTGTTCATAAATTCTTTGCCTAGGCCAATGTCTGTAAGAGTTTTTCCAACATTTTCTTCTAGAATTCTTATAGCGCTTTTGATTTCCAGCATTTCCTTTTGATTTTTTTCTTAAAGTTTCCAGTTATAAGGTTTTTTAAAAAAAAAAAATTCCCTATCTGATAATTCCAAAATCTGTGCATATCTGAGCTTGGGTCTGATGATCAATTTATTTCCTCATACTCCATTTTTTTTCTTGCCCTTTGGCTTTTCTGGAAGCCAGACAAGTCATACACGCTGTATCAGGTAATATTAACTAAGCTAAATAGGTCTTGGGTGTGAGGTTTTATGTTAACCTCACTAGAAGTGTTGGGCCGGGTTTAGGGCTTATTGTAGTTTTAGGTACCAGAGGCTTCAGATACCTCCAGTGTCCTTGTTGTCTCCTCTGTTGACTTTTGGGTTTCTCATGTACTGGCCCTTAGAGAGAGACTTTTGCAGCTGTAATCCATTATTCCTACTGATGTGGTGGTCAGGTGTTAGCCAGAGGAGAATGGCATTGTATAAGCTTTCAATTAAGTCTCAGCCAACTAGTATAGTGGGCCTGTCTGGGGGCTGTGGCCCTCACAAACACATTTGTGTCTATTCCTCTTCCAGTGATACTGCATTCCCTTCTCCCACCCACCCCACTCCTCCCCTCTCACCTGCTTCTACTCCCTTCCCTGGCCACAGCATTCTTAATCTATTTCCTTGGAACCTTATCCCTTAGGGGGGTAGAGTAGGGAGGCTTCATTTTCCCAAAGCTGGGAAAAGTTTCCAGAACTGGGCTTGGGCAAAGTCCTTTCCCCCTGGAGAGAGGAGGCCTTTGTCATTGAGAGGTCTGTCAATGTGTTTCCCAATGGCTAACCCCTCCCTCTCCCTGCCAGGGTCACCAGGGGATCTTTATGGGGTCTCCACTGGGAGAAACCTGGCAGGATTTCTAAAGAGAAGTCCCCAAATAGTATGGAGGCCCCAGGAGTTTCTCACTCTCACAGGAGCCCACACTCAGCCTCTAGCAATTCATCAGATTCACCACTTAAATGTTCCTACCTGTTCATGGCTGCAGAGGCTCCTGTTCCAGATAAATAGGTCCCAGTCACTGTATCTCCCTGCATGTACCTGCTGCTCACTTTCAGGTTTGCCCAGGTTTGTCTGTTTTCCCTGTGACCTCAGCCCTTTGACATATCCAAGAGAAGTCACTGATTTTCCATTGTCTAGTTTTTCTTATTTTGAGGATGAAAGGGACCATATCCAGGCTCTTTGCACTAGAAAGTCTCTTCATACTATTTTACACCTCAGTGAATCACTGTGAGTCACTAATCCACTTCTGTGCATTTGGGATATAATACAACATAACATGGCCACTGAAAGGTAAATGTATTGAATATCAGTAGTCAACAGATATCATGAAACTACAGTGGCAGATGTAACTTTACTCCAAGAACGATGTGTTAGCTGAAGTGGACAGATGGATGCACTCCTGGTGGGGCCCAAGTAGTCTTCAAGGTTGTAGTGATTAAAAAGCAACAGCATTTCTAAGAAAAATCACAAATCACACATTTCCCTTTTGTGAAATATGTTTCTCACAAACACAAAAGGTTTTTTTCTTATTAATTTTCCCTCTGAAACTGCTAAAACGTCTGTGGACTACTTGGTAAAATCCCTGAAACTACACTGTGAGAAACTGTTCACTAGGTATTTTTTGCGTTTTCTTTTAAAGCGTGATATCTTGTAAGAGAGGACAACACTAAAGGGTGACTCCAGCCAGTTAAGGTGGCTGATGCCTGTAATCCCAGCACTTTGAGAGGCTGAGGCAGGAAGATCACTTCAAGTCAGGAGTTCAGGACCAGCCTGAGCAATAACAAGACCCCATTTCTACAAAAAATTAAAATATTAGCCAGGTATGGTGGTATACACCTGCAGTCCCAGCTATTCTGGAGGCTGAAACAGAAGGATCATTTGAGCCCAGGAATTTGAGGCTGCAGTGAGCTGTGATCACACCATTGTACTCTAGCCCAGGCAACAGAGTGAAACTCTATCAAAAAAAAGGGGAGGGGGGCAAGGGTGAGTCCAAAGGAGCAAGACAATGGAGAATTTGGTGTTCATTCATTTATGTATTCATGTATCTACTATATTCTTATTAAATATAACATATTCCAAATACCCCAAGGCCCAGATATACATTCCCTTTAGAGGGATGTCTTAGGCCATTTGGGCTGCTATAACAGAAATACAATAAACAGGGTGGCTCATAAACAACAGAAATGTGTTGTTCACAGTCCTCGAGGCTGGGAAGTCCAAGATGAAGGTGTTGGCAGATTAGGTGTCCGATGTGGGCTCACTCTCTGGTTCAGTGATCGTACCTTCTCACTGTATCTGCACATGATGGAAAGGGCTGGCTGGCTCTCTGCAGTCTCTTTTATAAGGCACTAATCCCTTTCATGGGGGCAGAGCCCTCATGACCTAATCCCCTCCCAAATGCCCACTATCACATTCGGGATTAGATTTCAGTGTATGAATTTTGGCAGGACACAAACATTCAGACTGTTGCAAGGGGACACTGTACATTATTGTGATTATGACACTCTCCATATGTGTAAAGTTTGCGACTGGGAGAATTGATTTGTTCTTCAAGGGTCACATGAGGATTCCCCTCGCCTTCAAACAGGATCACCTTTCTGGTTAAGCATCTACAAGCTATGGTAATTGTGCCAATTATGGCAAATTAACTGATCGTCTGTAGCCCAGAGGCCAGTCATCACCAGCATCTCTTCTTACTCCCACTTGCAGGAATCACATGTAATAAGAAAGAATCAGCACATGGCCACCACCCCAATTTCCTGCCTGATCTCACAGGAAAAAGGGTCATCTACGTGGCTAAAACTGGGCTCAATTGTCTTGTGAGAACAATGGAGGAACAGAATCCTTAGTCATTGGTTAGCGCTGTGTTGTCTACCCCTTGCTCAATGTGAGTGCGGGACTTTCAAAACCATTCACTTTAAAAGCTCCACATTGTAGTCACTTCCATCCTTACCGCACATTCAAGCCTCCTTCTCCGAAAGCCTTGCCCTAAGTTGCTAGTATAAATCTTTTTCTCTGGCACTCAGCTTTCTTGGGGAAAGAAATATGACTGCTTCTTACAACTCAAACCCTTTTTGGATCAGGTGGGAATACATTTTTAAGCTCGCTTCTCAGTATAATGGAAATATTTTGGCCCTGATTTCGTGCACTGAGAATTTTGATTATATTTGTCTCAATATGTGCATTCCCTAGACACTATGGTTGACACTGTCCACTTCGATGTATGGTCTGGTCATCATTCTCAAGTCTTTGTGCCCTGCACAAAGTCAATGGGCAGAGAGAATGAGTCGATTTCATCTGTTCTGCTTACCAAGCTGTGGCCCAGAGGATATGTCAGCCTGAGGGAAGCAGATCCTTTTTATAACTTATTTTCCCAGAAAGCAATTGATTCAGTTATGTGTTCCTTACTAGAGCAGAACATCCAGGGAGCAAGATGAGTGAGTGGATTTCACCTACCATAATTAAGAACGATGGGTCCTGGAGAGATCAGACAGTAATTTCAAACACTGAAAATAGGGATGTGTTTCTTTCTTTGTCATTTTTATCTATATAAATAGGTAAGTTGGACACATGTCTACCACCAATGACAGCATCAAGTTAAGGGTACTTCTGTATGCATTGATCTTGTCGTGATCTTGAAGCAGTCTAAATGGACAATTTGGTTATCCCATCATTGACAGACCAAAATACAAAAGCTTGACATCCACTGCTGTCATCATCTTCGACAGATTCGCCTCCACTTATTTGGATTACCTCCAACGCTTACATTTAAAATTCAAATGATTTGCCTGTGTGTGTAATTTGCAACTATTTATCCTTGAGGGCTCACCATAAAGCTACATTGCTAAATATTAGACAGCTCTTGGAAGCAGTATATATTAGTTGCAAAAAAAAAAAATTCACACTGTCATTAAGACTTTTTATAAATCTATGATAATTAAGACAGAATGATATTTCCATAGAACACACAAATAAAACAATGGAACAGAATAGAAAACCCAGAAACACATCCACGTGTATAAAATTGCAGCTAAATAAAAGGAATAAGTTCTAGTGTTCTATACCACTGTAGGATGACTATAGTTAATAATACATTACATAGTTTCAAATGGCTAGGAGGATAGTAATTGTTCCAAATGCAAAGAAATGATAAATGTTTGAGATAATGGATATGCTGGTCTCTGTACATTATATATATCAAAACATGATTTGTACCCCGTGAATAAGTACGGTTATTATATGTCAATTTAAAAAAGTAAAGAAGGCCAGGTGCGGTGACTCACATCTGTAATCTTAGCACTCTGGGATGCAGACGTGGGAGGATAGCTTGAGCTCAGGAGTTCAAGACCAGCTTAAGCAAGAGTGAGACCCCATCTCTATTAAAAGTAGAAAAATTAGCAGGAAGTCATGGTGCATGCCTATAATCCCAGCTACTTCAGAGGCTGAGGCAAAAGATTCATTTGAGTCTAGGAGTTTGAGGTTGCAGTGAGCTATGATGAGGCCACTTCACTCTACCCAGGGCAACAGAGCAAGACTCTGTCTCAAAAAAAAAAAAAAAAAAGAAAGAAAGAAAAGAAAAAAAAAAGAAAAAGAAGAACAAAAAAATCCACATGTAAAAATATTTGGCATATAATAATCATAGATTTGTGAATTAATGAAGTATGAACCATTCAATAAATAAGGCTGAGTCAATTGATTATTCACTGTTAAAAAATAAAATCGGAACCTATCTCACATCTTACACATGTATCGGCAGAAATTTAGAAGTCTGATGATACCAAATATTAGTGAAGATGTAGAACAAAAAAAATAGGACCACTAAAACACTGATGATGGCATGAATTTTTTAATTGCCGTAGAAAATAATTTGGCATTCTCTAGTAAATTTGAAGACATACATGCCCTACAATTATAAATTCCACTCCCAAGCATCTACCCTAGAGCAATAGTTCACAACCCTGTAAGGCCCAATGTCCTCTATGGAAATAAATAGTTTGTAACACCCTGTTTACCATCTCTTAATGAAATTCATAAATTTTACAACTTACCTACACATAGTCTCAAAAAGTCAGCACAAACCAGAGAATAAAGGATCTTTTGTGAAGCAAATTAAATTGTGACATAATTTTCAGCAACTGATGAAGTATAAGAGAACTTTACTTTCTCTTGACAATAGGAACATTCTCCTTTGAGGGGCATTGAACCTATGAAGAAGGAAAGACAATTTTAGAAGACTACTTGAATTTTTAATTAAAGATATTTCTAAGCCATAAAAAATCAGTATGATACCTAATTCTATTTTAAAAGGAAACAGATTATTATAAAATGTTGTTCTAATATTTAAGGAGTCTTTTTTTTAAAAAATGTATCTTTTATTATGATAAAATACGTAATATAAAACATACAGTTTTAATCATCTTAAGTAGACACTTCAGTGGTATTAAGTACGTTCACACTGTTGTGCAACCATCACCACCATCCACCTGCAGAACTTTTTGTCTTCCCAAACCAAAACTTTGTACCCACACAGCAATAACTCTCCATGCACCTTATCCCCAGCCCCTGGCAACCACCATTCTACTCTCTGTCTCTATGAATTTGACTACTCTAGGTATTTCATACAAGCGGAATTATACACTTTTTGAGATTTGTTTACTTTACTTAGCATAATATTTTCAAGGTTCATTCATGTAGCATGTGTCAGAATTTCCTTCCTTTCTAAGGCTGAGTAATATTCCATTGTAGGGACATACCACATTTCGTTTATCCATTCATCTGTCAATAGACACTTCGATCACTTTTACCTTTTGGCTTTTGTGAATAATGCGGCTACAAACATGGGTGTATAAGTATCTATTTAAGTTCCTGCTTTCAATTCTTTAAGGTGCATACCCAGAAGTGAAATTGCTGGATCAAATGATAATTCTATGTTTTATTTTGTCAGGAACCACCATACTATTTTCCACAGCAGTGGCATCATTTTACATTCCCACCAGCAATGCAAAAGGGTTCTGATTTCTCCACATCCTCATCAACATTTATTTCCTGATTTTTTAATAATAGCCATTTTAATGAGTGTGAAGTGGTATCTCATTGCAGTTTTGATTTGTGTTTCCCTAATGATTAGTGATGTTTCATGTGCTTGCTGGCCATTTATGTATCTTCTTTAAAGAAATTCCTATTCAAGTCCTTTGCCCATTTTAAAATAGAGTTGCTTGTGTTTTTCTGTTGTTATTGAGTTGCAAGAGTTCTTTATATATTCTGGGTATTAATCCCTTATGAAGTATGTGATTTGCAAATATTTTCTCCCACTCCATGGGAAATGCTTGTTGACTAAACTAGAACACACCTTTGTGTGGAATCACCATACTGCAACATTTACTAAGGCAGAGTGGAGCATGCATGCTGAATGGGCAACTCAAGCACCAACGGTGGAATTGCTGTTGGTGACATGATTTTCCAAGATAATGAATAAGTGGTAAGTTTCTGAACAAAACAAAGTGCTTTTTAAAACAAAAATGACGTGGTGGTTACATTCTTGGAAAACTCATGTAGATTAAAGTTATGCATAATATTTTATATTTTTAGGTAAAATAAATTTATTTTGTAGGTTTTGATAATTACAAACTGATGTTGCACCTGGATGTCTGGCAGAATACTCCAAAGTTGCATGAGATGACAGGACCCATCTTTGTTTATAAGAGCCTATCATACAAGACAGTATCTCTAGCTTCTCCTGACCTCACCCACTGAATGCCATTACTAGCCCCAATCACTGTGACAAACACAAATTTCACCCACAATTTTCTAAAATATCCCACTATCCTAGAGAAACTCTTAAACATGTCCACCAAGAGATACATAAAAGATTTTCATAATGGCATTGTTGTAATAGCAAAATAACCCAAGCAGCTCTCAAAAGAAAAATGAATGCAAGTCTTACAATGGAATGTTATCCAGCAGTGACAATGAATGGATGTGAAATATGTCTATCAAGATGGATAAATCTAAAGTTCACACAGTCAAGCAAAAAAAGAAGCTGAATAAAGATACATACAATATGACATCAATTATGTAATGCTTTGAAATACACAAAACAATACTATGTATTATTTAGGGCAATGCATACAGATATGGCATTATAAAGACACTCACGGGAATGACAGCAGTTTCAAGAACAATGGCTAACTCTGGGAGGGAAACTGCAAGAAGAGAATGAGATCAGAGAAGAATGTGCAAGGGTGTAAACTTTATTCCTAATATTTTATATCATAAGCTGGGTCATGGGAACTTATGTGTCCCATACGTTATATCTATATCTTTTATGTCTAAAATATTTTTAAGCAAGCAAAAACAAAGATTCATGAAGCTTTTGACTCCAGAGAGACCTGGTTTTGAGTTCTGACTCTGTTACTTAAGCTTGTAAGTTGAACAAATGACTGAACTGCTCTAAATGTTAGTCAGCTTTTCTGTAAATGGGGACGAAAACAGAAGCTACAAAATCAGGATGCTATAGGATGTTGAAATGATAGGGTACATTTACAGGTCTTAGCATAGTGCCCTATTCTAGAATAAATGCACCTTTGTACCAAGGAGGAATAACCTCTGTTCCAACACGCCTTATATAGTCTTCATGATTTTTAATAAACAATATTATTCCACCTTCTGTCTGATCAGTTGTCAAGATATGTGTATCAGCCCTCAATGCAAACACTGAATAGTTTTATTCTAGTTACTTGTCAGATAAGCCTCTGTTGTCCAAATCCTATCAAAATCCTATTTATGAGAGTGGATATTCATGGAAGATTGTCTGAAGGACATGCTATTCATCTATTTTCTAGAAATGATAAAGTTTACCATTGGCTCAAATCACACCATCTAAGAGCTGCCTATCTGGATGGCATCATTCTGACTGTTGTCAGATTTACTTGACAGAATTGAACTTTGCTGTTGCAATATTGGCTTGCATTGAGGGATGCTGTAAGAAACAACCAGGCAAACGCCACTCTTGTATTTATTGCTGGGATAGCAGCCAGGATGTTATTCTCTGAATCAAAAAGTGTTTGGTTTTCTTTCTTTTCTTTTCTTTTCTTTCTTTTTTTTTTTTTTTTAGAAGACCCAAAGGAGAAATTTTTTCTGAGCTCAGCAAGATGAAAACCTTAAACAACTGTGCTGTCTTTATCTTGTGGCCAATATGGATCTTGTAACTGAGCATATTTCCCTACTTACTTTAGCCTCTAAAAAAATACAGCCCAGTCTGTGGCCCATCTGCAGTATCTCTACAAAACAATTTGACATACATTCCTGAGAGGGAGGTAAATTTACCCCTGGATTATTTTTTTACCCATGGTTATCTCTTTGTCCAAACGTTTTTGATGATTTATTTTCCAAGTAATTTTGGAAGCTGATTCAAGTCCTTTAGGAAATAAGATAGGAAAAGAGGAAAGGTAAAAATAAGGATAGAATACAGAAAAGTGTAGTATAAATAAGTAATAAATAAAGTAGGTAAAACTATGTCTTGTTTGCTTTTGTATTTCCCGAGCACCTTGCACTGGATTTTATAGCTAGTATATGGTTAGTAAATGTTTGTTATAGTGAAAAAAGGTAAAATCTGTCAGCCTCCAGACTGTCCTTCTTCCTGCTGTGTGTGCCCATAAGCTTCAGCTGGAAATGAGAAAAGGGCTGATGAACCCCTGAGAAGCAAAAAAAAAAAAAAGAATACTGTGATACTTTCTAAGTAATGGTCAATATTTTCTAAAGAAATGTCCTAACTACTCTTCAAGGCTCACTCAAATGCCATCTACTTAAAAAAAAAAAAAAAATCCTCCAATTGTAAACAGACTTCTCTCTCCTCTATATTCTTCCAGAACTTACTGTCTCCGAGCATTCATTCAGAATTTGTTTCGTAACTTACTTTGAAACAACAATATAAACAAAAAGATAGATATTTGGAAGGGGAAAAGACCATGCTTATAGCTATTGCTTTGTATTCACAAGCATATTAATGATCATGTCAATAAATTAAATAAATATATTTAAGTTGGTAAATGAAAATCTATTTCATTGATTGATTTCTTGACTAACCTTGAATTAAAACCTGCTTGTCTGCAACAACATGGGTGACTTTCACATGCGCTATGCTATAGACTTTTGATTCCATTTATATAACATTCTTGCAAAAGCAAAAGTAAAGGTTAGAAAACAAATTAGTGTTACCAGGGCTGGGGCTGTGGGGACGGGGTGACCACAACAGGGCAAGGAGGAATTTGGGGAGATGACAAAACTCTTCTGCATCTTTGCATTGTGTAGTGATGGTTATACAACTGTGTATGTTTGTTCCAGCTCTCAGAACTTGGCCCTGAAAAGTGTGGATTTTACTGTCTGTAAATAATGCAGAAATTTTAAAATATGGCAGGTGCAGGGGAAACTTTTGTTGAGCATCTGCTGAAATCACTCAGTAGATTATCCATTTTCATTTATCTAGTAAGTTAACCCAAGTCTGAGGCCTAAAACAATAGAGTAAGGTCCGTGTATGTGCTGCCTCTTCTCCCTATGCCCAAAGTAGACATTGCTAATCAATTATGGCATTTTTTTTTCACTATGAGACAAGACAGGACAACATACAGGATCCTCAGTATAACACTGTAGGCAGCCACCAATAATCTTTTGAAACTGGCAGGAGACAAAACCTATTTTCTGACTGGGACCCATGTCATCCCAAACAGACTCTACTATTTGCTTAGTTATACCTACTCTAAGTGCAGGCACAATGCTTACAAAGAGTTAATTTACTTTCAGATGATTTTGTCTCCTTTATCTCAATGTAGTATATTTTAAAAATAGGAAAAATGTAAATGCCAGCATAGGATCTCATTTTGTAAGCTACATCCAGATAAAATTTTCAAATAGTTTGTCTCTAGCCATACAAGTGGAAGATCAGATGACCTCCAGTTGTGACTATGGCACAAGGCAAGAGATTTGGGTGCAGAGGACCTGGAAGTAGCTGCCAGCTGGAATCCTAAACTGCTGGATAAGCAGAGAACACGAGGATGGACACAAAAGATAAAGGCAGAAATTACAACAGATCCCATTTTGTGCCAGACATTATGCTGGGCACAGAATAGTGAACAAAAGAAATAATGTCCTGCCTTCGTGGATCTTATAATCCAGTGCAAGTAATAGACATGAAAGAACTAACCATGCAAGTAAGGAGATACAAATCGTCATAAATGCTATGAAGGAAAAGTACAGGGTGACATAAGAGGACAATACAGAGGAACTAATTGAGATGGATGGAGGGGAGCCTAGCAGAGTTTCTGTTGAATAAGTGGCTTTTATTCTGAAGGCCAGAGGAAGAAGGAAGAAGAGGTGTTGGTCAAATGGGACGGGCAAGCATGTCCCTGTGCTTAGATCTTGAAATGAAAGAAAGTATAGAGCTTTGACCAACTGAAAGGCCTCCAGCACTATAGGAAAACATCCTCTAGGAGCAGGGTGACTCAAGCTTGGCCAGGGGAGATGGGTGGGGCCAGGTCTCAAAGGCCCAGTAGTCACTCACCTCTGAGGACTTTACATACATCCTAAGAGCACTAGAAAGCCATGAAGTCAAGTCCAATCATCATTAATACTCTGGACCAACATCCATGATAGAACTTTGAGAGGGGAAAAAAAGCTCCAAGATACACATCTGTCTATCTTCTCTGCTAGACCAAGGGCTATCAATAACCACATTTCATGAATTATTTGATGGCCAGGGTTTGAAGTATGGTAGGAGCTCAGTAAATATTTGTTGAATTGAAATGAACTAAACTAAATGTCTAAGCATGCAAATATATAGCAATCCAAAGTCAATTTCATGTATACATTCCATGTTATGTCCAAAAGTGGCTTCTGCTCTGAAGCCGGAAGCCATGAGTACAGAGAGAGGCAAAGTTACAGATGCGTCTGCCTAAGAATAAAATAACCTTTATAGAGCTGTCATGAATATATGCTGATCGGAATTACTCTGAGAATCTTCTGTCATGGTTCCAGCGATGTGGAGCAAAACAAAAGACAATGCGGAGATGAAATTACAGGTTACGCAGGATTATTTTTGGAATTTGCTCAAAAGCCAAGATAAACACACAGCGAGAACACAGGAACAGCCAACTAGTGACAGAATTTCGTCTCGATGGATCAAGAAAGAGTCGGAAAAGGTAATGACAACCCAACAGCAGAGACTAAATCGAGCCAAACTTCTAAAAAAGGGAAAGGTGTGTGGAGCAGGTGACTGAGTCTTACAGAGAATTTGGAAGCCTCCCAAACTGAAGAGCATTGACAGAGCAAACTGGACCAGAACCAGCGGAGAGAAGTTACTGGCAAGTTCATTGTCACAGGTTGAATTGTGCCCTCCCCTGAATTGCTCTTTTGAAGTCCTAACCCTGATGTCTCAGGATGTGACCTCATTTGGAGATAGGGTCTTCACAGAGGAACTAAATGTAAATGAGATCATTAGGGTGGACCCTGATCCAATAGGAATTGTGTCCTTTTAAAAAAGGAAAATTCTGATGCAAAGATATGCATGGAGGGAAGACACCATGTGAAGAGACACAGATGACGAGGAGAGCGACGTGGAACAGGTTCTCCCTCACAGCCCTCGGAAGGAGCAACCCTGCTGATGTCTTGACCTTGGACTTCCAACCTCCAGAACTACAGGAAATGACAGGAAAATAAATTTCTGTCATTTAAGCTACTCAGTTCGTGGTACTTTGTTAAGGCAGCCCTAGCAAACTAATGCAGTAACTAACCTGAAAAATCCTCGTTTACTAGATGACTGAAACATTGAAGGGAACGTGAAAGGGAGATTTAAGGGTGGGAAGCGTACCAAGCGGCTCACAGCATGGGTAGAGAATGATTTCTCACACAAGGAGTAGGGCATAATGATGAAAATGTTTATTTTACTGTCTCAGAGAGAAAAATGGGGGGAGAGGGATAGAGAGAGGGAAACCAGATGACACGACACCCAAAAGGAAGAAGAGGGGAATGCCGGCCCCCAGCTGAAGAGACTGGGGCTTTTATAAGGAATTATAAAGGGTAAATAAAGGGTTAATGCTATAAGTTAATAATAGAAGCAGCAGTGAAGCTATGCGTCTGTTTTTCCATTTTTCTTTTTCTTTCTCTGCTCTGTCTGTCTTATCAGAGTCCTTGGAATCTGGTCTGGCAGGAACTTGGGGAGGGGGGACTTACACGCCTGCTTAGGGTTCTTCAAGGCTCAAGAAAACGTTGGTCAGATCTGACTTCTTGGACTGTGTCAGGCAGATGCTGGAAGGGGCATCTGGCAGATGCTGAGGGGCTACATGGCCTCTTCTGTTTGTTTAGCGTTTTTTCAGTGCTGCAAAACAAGCTTATAAAACAAATTAACCCCCCAAGTGATCAAGAAGAAGCAAGCACTGGAGCCAGAGCACTATTGTGTGCAGGGATGTTTCTAATGCCGTCCTTTGAGAAAGAAAGTAACTGAGTTAGTAGATCAAGGGGATAAAAGAGGTTTCCACAGGCTCATATTTGTGTGAAAGAGGTTATGCTTGCAGAAGTCCATTCACCAGGAACTGTACAAGTCTGGGGCCTGGAATGATAATATTGACTAATAATAACAAATAATAATAAGAGGTCTTAATACGTGCCAGCCACAGTGTCATGTGTTTTACGTAAGTTATTTTGCTTGATTCTTACAAAAGTAGTTTGGATTACTTAACCGAGGAGAATACTGAGTCTCTGATAAGTCTGGTTACTTGCCCAAGGTCACACAGCTAGCAAGGAGTGGAGGGAGGATTCAAATCACTCCCCCTCCCCTTTCCTGCCTCCAGGCTCTGAGAGTCTGGTGGGTCCAGGGAAACCTTGATTTCAACAGAGTGAACAGATAATCTCTCTCCAGCATCAGATGAATGTGCATTGGAAAGGATGGATACTAGAATCTCTTTCTTGGACTCACAGACAACAAATTCTATGTATAAGGACTAAAATCTTTCCCTTTGTCTCCTTCTCCTCATCCTATATCCTCCTCCACCTTCTCCACCTTTCTCCTTCTCTCTCTTTTTTTTTTTTTTTTTTTTTTTTGAGACAGAGTCTCACTTTGTTGCCTGGGCTAGAGTGCCGTGGCGTTAGCCTAGCTCACAGCAACCTCAAACTCCTGGGCTCAAGCAATCCTTCTGCCTCAGCCTCCCAAGTAGCTGGGACTACAGGCATGCGCCACCATGCCTGGCTAATTTTTTCTATATATATTTGGTTGGCCAATTAATTTCTATTATTAGTAGAGACGGGGTCTCGCTCTTGCTCAGGCTGGTTTCAAACTCCTGACCTTGAGCAATCCACCCACCTCGGCCTCCCAGAGTGCTAGGATTACAGGCGTGAGCCACCGCGCCCGGCCTCACTCTAACTCTTGAGACTTAGTTCCCCTCTTCCTTCAGCTTTTACTCCACAGGTGACAAATAATAATTAAACACAAAGGCTCCATTCAGAATCACTGGAAGTCAAGAACATTAGAGAAGGGAAAGTTTTAACTTATGACTTAAGACCATGACTTGACCTTAAGACTAAAAAAATTCTTATGAAGAGGTCTAGTGGGAGAACACAAACTTAACTGAATAGTGATACTGAATACAAAATAGTCCCCTAAACTTTTGTAGTTTTATGTATCTAAAATGTACAATAACCTAAAACTCAAGTTCGCATTTAATTTAGGAATATATTTCTTTTGGACATGGAGTGGTTAGCAAAAACACTTTGCCATTATTTAAAAACGTTGGTATTGCTATGGCGATCACTGGCACACTTCTTATTCCAATACTTACAGAGAAAATATGACATCCAATTTAAGCGTAAGATTTGCTAATATTTTCAAGTAAATCTGAAATCTTGACTCTGAAAACAAAGTCCTAAACATATCATATCTTTCACAGAGACATATGATTTTTTTTTTAATTCTCCAAAACATGCCATGCTACAGAGATAAGGGTTAGTATGGAGGAAGGCTGGGCTCTCTCGTAAACAAAGGTGGCTACTACAGAGGTAAAAATGAAACAATTCATAAAGAAGGAAAATGTTGTATATCTTTAATGCCTGTTGCTTTTTTAAAGAAAACAACAGAATTAGCAATCAGGCTGGACACAGTGGCGCATGCCTTTAATCCTAACACTCTGGAAGGCCGAGGCGAGAGGACTCGAGACCAGCCTGAGCAAAAGTAAGACTGTCGCTACTAAAAACAGAAAAATTAGTCAGGGGTTGTGGCATGCGCCTATAGTCCCAGCTACTCTTGGGAGGCTGAGGCGAGAGGATTGCTTGAGCCCAGAAATTTAAGGTTGCAGTGAGCTACAATGGCGCCATTGCACTTTACCCAGGGCAACAGAGCAAGACTCTATCCCAAAAAAGAATTAGCAATCAAAGTAATATATATCACTCTTCTTATTTTTCATGGGCATCAAAACATAAGTCAGGTGATCAAGTAAACAGACATAAAATTTAACTAGAGTTTTTACTTACACCTTCATTTTCAAGTCTGACTCCGACTGTCTTCTCTGGATCAGATATTTTCCCCTTTGAATACCTGAGGAGAAAAATTGAGAGAGGTTATAAACTTCTGCTGGATGATTCTAACCTGGTACAGACCAGGCTAGCTTTAGGGAAAAAATTTACAAATAAAAATTGCCTTGAGTTTATATAACCCTTTAAACTGGAGTTCAGCAAATTTTTCCAAAAAGAAACAGACAGTAAATACTTTGGGCTCTGCAGGTTTTATGGTCTCGTTCACATCTCACCTCTACCATTGTAATTTAAAAGCAGCTGAAGACAGTATGTAAATGAACGAACACACTGTGTTCCAATAAAACTTTACTTACAAAAAAATAAGTGGGTGGACCAGATTTGGTCCATGAGCCATATTTTATAAACTCTGCTACAAACTGTTTATCATCCAAAATCCTAAGACATGCAGAACTGCCTTCACTGTTCCTATACTAGAAATATGGATTACTAGAGGGATGCCCACTCTACCTACACTCCTATCTAAGAAGTACCCGCCTCTCTCAAGCCCTGATGCCTAAGAGATAAGGGGCACCTTCCCAAGCAAAGGTGGGTATCTGACATAAGAGCTACCTATCTACCCATATATGTTGACCAGCTACCAGAGCTGAGGAGAGTTCACAAGTCCTCAGACCTAGTTACTCATAAATAGAACTTTTAAAGTAAGAAAATATATATTAAAAGAAAACTTAGAAAGAACTGAAGAACCATGTACCTCTTTTCACTTCTCATTGAACACAGAGGTCCCCTTGTTTCAACAAGTCTATCTGTGAAGATAGTAAAGAAAAGATTAAATGTTTCTTTTACTAAACAATCATGCAGCTAGAATTTCAGCTTACACAGTTTCCAAAGTGTGAAGACATTCATCTACATTGAAATGCTACAGTGAATTCTAAAGATGCTAGCCTTCCTACAGACTAAGTTGCCTAAAAATGCACACATCTCTTTGCTCTTTAAATATAACCTTTACTATAAACTAACTGGTATCTACTCATTTGGTAAGCTCTCATTTACTGTCATTTAGTGGACAGAGCAAAAATATCAGGAAATTGATATAAGGAATATAAGTAAATTAAATTTAGGCTCACCAAATATTTGCTACTATACAGGAGCTTAGAAATAATGATCAAGCACCATTTTATGAATTTACTTCATCTTGGAACAGTTTTTGTTTGTTTTTTTGCTAAAATCCTGGTACTGGATAAGCCCCAGTCAATGCCTTGAGGTTTGACAATGTTTTAAAACTTGGTTTACCGTCTTCATTTGAATTTTAATTTTCAACCTCATATCACACTCTTAACATGAACTAAGGTCAATACATAAAGACAAGACTAAATCTGGGAACTCACACTGTTTTGGAACAAACTGAGTTGTTCTGACTCCGTAATGTTGTTCTTCCCCCCAGCCTTTGGTCTTTAATGTGTCCATCTGACTTCTTTGAGAACTTAAAACACAAAAAGTAAAGGGAGATCAGATACAAAAGGAAAGTCTACCATTAATATTCATTATCTCTGTCCAGCAAGCTTCTCCAAATGGGGGTTATTGTTACCCTGTAACATCAAATTACAACAGAGAGGAAGCAACATAGTACTATCTGGGACTAGGATAAAAAGAGTCTAATGCTGATTCTAATACTTCAGCCAAGTTACCTCATATCCAGTTTTTCTATTTGTAAAATTGGATGTTCTCAATCCCCACTGCCACCTTCACTGAAAAATCTCAGTGTAATACAACTTAGATTAAAAGATAAAAAATGTTGGCAGTGGTTCACACCTGTAATCCCAGCACTTTGGGAGGTTGAGGCAGGAGGATCACTTGAGCCCAGGAGTTTGAGGTTGCAGGGGGCTATGATAATGCCACTGCACTCTAGCCCAGGCAACAGAGCGAGACTCTTGTCTCAAAACAAAAAACAAAAGATAAAAAATTGTAGATGATATATTTAAATGGATCCTGAATCAATGCATTAAAAGTAGGAATGCAAAATAGCAAAATAGTTTAAGGACTTTGCCAATGTGACAAAGCCAATAGTTCATTAAATATACTGCTGCTTCCCATAGTGGCTTGTCAAAATGGAGAGCATATTAACATTCTGACTAAACTAAGAGAATTATTTTTAAAACGTTCACAAAGTTAAAATTCCCAATAATTTGTTATTTCTGCATTCAACAAGCTAAAAGTCTTGTGACTTTTTACCTTCAACTTGCTGTTACATAACCTCTGGGATCTCTGTGTTTTCTCACGCCACTTGTTAGAATTATCGAGTGTACACCTCAATCCTGAGCTCACACATTTTTGTCCTCTTTTCACAGGCAAATACAAGGCCAGACATCACCTACTTCTTCCATTCTCATCTATTTGCTCAGATCATTAGAATATTCAATTAAGAAGTTGTCTTATAAGGAAAATTCTTATGACCTGGGTGACTTTAATCTTGTCTCTAAAGTAAAAGGTTTCCAATTGTACTAAGATGCAATCACTACAATGCCTCAGGGACTATGTGTGTCTCAGGGTGGGAGGAAGGCAGAAGGAAGGAAAAAAGAAAGACACCTCTAAGAGAGACTGAAGAGGTGAAGGAAACAGAAGCAAGGAAGGGAGAGGGAGAAATAGACAGGCAGGAGAGGAGGAAGGAAGAGAGAGGCAGAAAAACAGAGATTTCAGGAAATGTGTATTGGAGAGGTTAAAGAAACTCTCTGCCCCTGGGAGCCCTACTTCAATCAGTGATCCACTTTTCTGTATCAGAGTTTAAAGTAAGAGGTCACTTCAATAAAGAATTCTAAAGGGGCTGGGCGCAGTGGCTCACGCCTGTAATCCTAGCATTCTGGGAGGCTGAGGCAGGCGGACTGCTCAAGGTCAGGAGTCCGAGACCAGCCTGAGCAAGAACGAGACCCCGTTTCTACTAATAATAGAAAGAAATTAATTGGCCAACTAAATATATATAGAAAAAATTAGCCGGGCATGGTGGCACATGCCTGTAGTCCCAGCTACTCGGGAGGCTGAGGCAGAAGGAGCGCTTGAGCCCAGGAGTATGAGGTTGCTGTGAGCCAGGCTGAAGCCATGGCACTCTAGCCCAGGCAACACAGTGAGACTCTGTCTAAAAAAAAAAAAAAAAAAAAAAAAAAGGCCGGGCGCGGTGGCTCATGCCTGTAATCCTAGCACTCTGGGAGGCCGAGGCGGGTGGATTGCTCAAGGTCAGGAGTTCGAAACCAGCCTGAGCAAGAGCGAGACCCAGTCTCTACTAAAAATAGAAAGAAATTAATTGGACAACTAAAAATATATAGAAAAAATTAGCCGGGCA